>SJVG01000540.1:0-26255 GCA_034774675.1 Scedosporium minutisporum
CGGGTGGTTGGCGGGGAGGCTCTTCACCGTTACCACCTCCGGGACCTCCAGGAGCGCCACCTCCCGGGGCACCACCACCGGGGGCACCTCCGCCCGGAGCACCTCCCCCAGGAGCGCCACCGCCGGGAGCACCACCACCGGGAGCACCGCCACCGGGAGCACCGCCACCAGGAGCACCACCTCCGCCAGGGGCACCACCACCAGGAGCACCACCTCCCGGGGCACCTCCGCCAGGAGCACCAGTGGGGGCAGGGCCACCAGAACTAGGCCTATCAGGCTGCTGAGGACGGCCAGGGGTACAGACGGAGGAGTCAAGCGTAAAAGATGACACGGAGTTGAAGACGACACACTGGATTATGTGTTAGAACTCAATAGGTTACTCTGTTCAGCGAAACCACGGCAGGAAAAAGAAGAAGACTTACGTCTCTCTCACAACCAGCGTCCCCGGATTGGGCAGAGGTCTGGTAGCACTGGGAAACCTCAGCGGGTTCTACGCCCTGGCTGATGAGGGCATCTCTACAGCGGGACACGGTGCCCACGCCGGGTCCAGTGCACTGGATGATGGACTCGGTAGCCAAGGAGCCGCCGTCACAGAAAGCTTGGCCAGCATCTGTGCATGCGTCACTAGAGAAAACGTGTAAGTGGGGCGTTGCATGGAAAGGGGGCAGCAGCCATAGATTAGGTAGAGCCTTACAAGTTCTGGGCCACGACGGCTGTGGCCAGAGCAAGGACGGCGAGGGACTTCATGGTGGACAGTATTAGGATTAAGTAGGAGGTGTGTTTTTTTTCCGTAGCCAGTACGAATGTATTGTTTTCTTAACGAATGTCGGACCCCAGGTCGAATTCACCCTGGAACGAGATAGGGTTGACTAGAGGGAACGGAGGAGGGCTCTCTTCTGGTTCCTTATATAGTCCTTTCCCATCTCCGAAAGCCATGCCCAGGGACCAGAAGAGTGTCCTTACATTTCACTCTGCCGGTTCGCCTTGCTGGAGATCTCCGCAGTTTGATCCAATGTCGCGAGACAAGCCGGGATCGCTTCTTGACCTTCCCTCAGCCCAGGGAGCCAGCGCATTCTGGAGACACGCCAAATTCTCTTTTCTCCCCCCAGATCGTTTGAGCCATTATCTCGCCCTGGTTCAATGACAAGGGCGCTCACTGATATAAGCTATTCAGTCGACGGCGATCAGGGATGCAGAATGCAGGTGAGCATAAACCGGGCTTTCCGCAAGTGTGCAGCCTACTAGAGCTGAGTGACACACCACGGACCACAGAAATATTATCTATTTCTTCCTTGGCTTTGGTAGATCATTCAGAGCCTTATTGGAAACAGGCATCGAGAGGGGAAAGGCTCGCTTCAGAGTGATGGATCGACAACAACATGCTTACCGGGTCAAGCATCACGCATTCAGCGGTTAAATTTGAATAAGGTTGTGCTATCTTTACCCTCGTAGACAAGACTGGTAGGTGTTTCAGCGTGCCTGGACGACAACAAGGACCGGGATTTGATGACTTCTACCGTCGATGATAATAATCATTACACGAGAGGCAGGAGATCAGGATTTGAGAAACGGACGTTGTTCCAACCTGGATTGAAGAAGCTGAAAACAGAGCAAGGGCCAGGCGTTTACAGAACATGCTGTCGCTGGAGGCGATGGAAGGCATTGACGACATGTGGCCGGCATCCGAAGCAAGTTTGACGTTCTGTGATGTTGGAGTGTTGCATTACCCGGATTGAAACTCTAAATCTAGATGTTCAATGTTCCCTTCGTTCATTCTTCCGGCCTACGAAGTATGGTGAAGAGGAATATTGGAGACATACTTGCGAGACGTACTCCCGCCTGTTGTGTTGATGGAACGTGGGGTTACACTCCCGTGTATGTTCATCGGACGATGATGTTATTTTAACATTTTCTCATCGACCTAATGATTAAATTCTGGGTCTAGTGATGGATGTGCATGCTTCGAGACAGGTTCCGGCAGTTGATGGCAATGCGGGAAGGTCTGTTCTCGATGTCGGGCGTCTGTGGCTTGGTCAGGTTCAGCATCAAAGCCGTGAGGATCGATGCGACATGCCGGAGGGTACCAGCAACCGATACATCATCAAACAAATATAGATCTTGATGGAACGGCAGCTGGTTATTTTGAAGAACAAACCTACGAAGTTAGCTAGCTGTGGCATCCTTGCACCTTGGTCGTGTTGAGAGAGCAAGTTCACTCGAGCCATACTGGTGTCATTGAGACCACCCATTCAGCTCCAAACAGGAAGTTCATGCTGCTCCGAAAAGACGATTGGACGTGAGACGTGAGGCATCACTTTCGCCCCTGGGCACTCGTTTCATCATCCACCTGCAATCTCCTAGCCAGCCCTGTCTTTTTTTCACAGTAATACCCTGGATTCCAACTGTGTAGTTTCATAATTTGACAACTTGAATCTTTCGAAAAGATGGATTAAATCTATTCTAACGCGGGAATAGAGCTTGTCCGAAGATGAATTCTGACCATCACCACAAGAGCTCCAGTTCAACCACTCCAGCTTTACGATCCACGCTGCCTGCCTGGATTTCTCGCCTTTCGCAGATCCCACAAGCGATTGATATCTTCGCAGCTCTAACATCGTCCGCTACCGAAAGTCCGGCGAAAGATGAAATCCAAAGGCAGGAAAAAAAGAAAGTAATGATTAAACGGCACAACTAATCATTGCATAAAAGGCTGAGCATGTGCAGCACGGGAATCCCCAAGCGACCGAGCTAGCGAGCGAAACAAACAAATGCGTGCGTCGATGGTGGAATTGTTCCATAGCCACGGCAAGTCGATCACTCACAGCGCGGTCTGGGGACTCCGCGGAGTCCAAGTGTTTCTTCATTGTAAATCCCCCGCTTCTTGCTGCCTACTCTCCAGCCGGGAATTTTATTTCCATACCTGGGGATGTAGGAAAGAGAAGAAGAAATTCGACACATAGAAGTGATCGACGGAATGTTGTGAGATATTCACCCAAAGGTCAACTTAAGAGACAAACTAAATGGAAGAGCAAAGTATCATGATGCCTTTGATATGAACATAGTTCAATCATAGTAAATTTCGGCCATAGTAAATAAACACCAAACTCCCAACACGATGCTGATGATGGCTTATCCTGTTTCTCTTACAGAGCACTCCCCACTATTGCTAGTCCAGGATGATGGGACCTAGTCAGTATTTTCTATTTGCCGTCCATGAATCCTACCCATAAACCGTTTCAAGCCGATCCCGGAACTCCAATAAATGCTTATTATCCCATGCCCCCATATTATATATATCATGAACAATTAAGACATGAGGACCGAAAACACGACAGCTATGCCCAACGCAATTAGTGCAGGTGCTGTCGCGCTAACACCATCGCTGGTAACCCTTCCGCAGCACGACCCGTTGTAAGTAACGTTGTTATACTTCGCGGCCACCCTAAACACCGAGCCTTCGGGGTTGCCAAAGTTGTAGTAGTCGACGTTGAGAACGTTGGGTGGGCGACCCCACGAGTTGATACATTGCGCCGTCGAATTGCCAAGGCTACCTTCGCCCGTCTCGCCGTTGGTCACGTTCAGTAGCGACACGGCGGGAACGAGGATCGAGGCGCCAAAGAGGTTGAACTCCGCGTTGAGGTTATGATTGAGGAGGTAAAGCCTATTCGAGGCGGATTCGGCCGCGAGATCCGGTGGGCGCTGGACGACGCAAGGGAAGGCTCGATCAACGGGGTCGAAGGGTGACTCCCACATCTGGGAGAACTCGTCGAGGAGCCACGGGTATTCCGTCGGATTCGCCTCGTAATCCATGAACATGACGACTCGTTTCCCCTTCAGAATCATCTCGGAAAGCGTGGGCCAGTCGTCGAGTGCCATGGGTATGAACGGCGGCCGGTACGTGTACTTGAGGATGCCGCTCGCCTCGATATAGGGCGCGTATAAGTCGGGCTTGGAATAGTTACCGTTGCCAAGCAATATGGTAACGACATCGTAGGGGTGATTGTCAACCCATTGCCGCACCGTCGTTAACCAGTCGGTAATAGGACCGGCGTCGAGCATGTCGCATGAGCTGTGACAAAAGTGTGGTACGTTGCTCCCATCGGTGGGCCACTGGATCTGGGCCTGGAGGAAGCGCACGCCGTCGTTGAGCTGGTAAGTGACGTCGAGCTGCTGGTTCGCTGCCGAGCTCCCCTTCCGCACGAAGGGCGAATTGTGGCATCCTACGATGGTGATGTTGCTATACTTGCGCCCGCAGAACTCGACGTAGTTGTTACATGGCTGGGTGTTTGTCGGCTGCGCATTGGTTTCCGTCGCCGAGATGTTGCTCGCAATGGTGGTGGAGATGGAGCCCGTGAAAGTTACTGTGCCTTCGGACTCGGAACTGCTCTCTTGCGGCAGTGTTATTTTCCCCGAATAACTCACGTAGACACCCGTCGGGGTGTCGGTCGGTAATGTTTTTGTTCCCACGAGAATGGTGACGTCTTTCTTCTCGCTGCTTTGTTCGGCCTTTAGGGCGGCTGCAGCCTCACTGGCGCTAGTGCTCGCACTCGTCGAGGAGCTCGACAGCACGGCTTGGGAGAGGACAGCGGCATTGTGCGAGAGGATGAGGCCCAAAAAGCACAGCCGAGTAAACCGAGTGAACCGGGATATCCCAAGGGAATCGCGCATGTTTCCTGACGATGGAGCAAGCTCGGGTCGGCGGAAGCTTCTTTGTGCAGCGGGCTATTCTGGAATTCGAGAGAATAATATAAGATTGACAATATTGTTTAAATATTTTGGGAAGCCGCCCCCAGCAACGGGGGATCCGAATTAGTGTACGTCACGTACGTCACTCCTTTCCCGACACGGTGCCACAGCCCGTCTCGCCAAGGAACTGAAAGACAAAGGAGTAAAAGAAAAGGGGAAGACGAGAGAGAGAAGGCCTGACTGAAGACTGGAAGGGGACTTTTGTAGGGAAAGAAAAAAATAATTCGGAAGGGAGGAAATAGAAATGCAAAGAATAGTCGGAGGAGAAGCGATTGTTGAGTTAGAGGCAAGTGCCAGAGACTGGAGTCAATGGCCTGGCTACTTGGTTGAATGAGAGTGGAAAGAAGGGAGAGCTGTCTTGAACATATTAGCTCGATGCGGAAAATGCAAGAAACAAGAGGCCCTGGTGATCCAGTCAGGCGGAGCTCTGTTTGTGCTTATAATCGCCAAGTAGTGTATAATAGAGGAATGTGACGCGGAGGGCGGTGGGAACAGGTGATCTCCTTGATCAGCCCTACTTGTAAGGGAGAAAGACGAAGAAGGGAACAATGTTCTATTTCACATTGATGACCTTGATCTCGAGGTAACCAGAGACAAGTTCACCGGCCCAGAAATAGAACGTGAAAAGAAGGAAAAATGACTTGAGGAATGCGGCAAGTACTATGACAGGCACACCCTGACCGGATCCCCGTCATCTCGCTGGCGTTTCCAGTTCCCTGTCGGTGGCTCCTGGCCTGTCATTGTCCGGTGCCGAGCCCGGTTTGTCGCCAAGCGAGCCGATTTCCGTACCTGGCGCATCGCCCAACTTGCCCCGTGGACCAATCTACACGCGCTCCCGGGAGCAGAAGAACAAACCAGCAATTCTTATTCTGAATCTGCCCAGTGTACCATGTATCATGTCCACATAGAGGAATTGAGGCTGAGTACTCCGAACATACTTCACAGGTGAGTATTACCTCGTACTTTGAGATGACACCAGTGTTATAGTGAGGCAGTGTTTGATGTAATTTCCAACCCGGGTCTTGGGAGCCGCATTTCCGGTGAGAGGGGACCAAGAACTAGTAGAGTATCTACTTCGTAGGCCTCCTCAAAGAAAAGGGAATAAAAACAAGAATAAGAGAGAGAAAAAAAATAAAGAAACGAGAGAAAATGGCGCCAAGGAAAGGGTGGATACGAGGTTGGACGATGCGGAAGTCCAAGAAACCGGTCCCAATTCCAAATAGAAGTCGTAGGGCTCCAGTGCTTGCGCGTCCACTGTTAAAGTATATCAGAGTTGCAACATTGTTTAGTCCATCCCGCACAACCTTAGCTACGAAGGATCTAAACTAGGCAAAGGGTCCTGCAAACTTTCCTTTCAAATTTCTGAGCCCCGTCGATGGATCAATGATAGTCTGGGCTCGTCCCCAAAGTGGTTCTGCTTAAACTCTCGGCTTCTAGGCATCAAAATTAACTGGCTCCTGGCTCCTCTGCCTCCTGAACATCAAAGAGCAGCACCTGGTGGAGGCAGCAGCGCCTGTTCGGGGATTTTAAGCCTGAATTCCTGGCCAACCAAGTTCATCCGGACTCCTTGTTCGCTGTTCCAGCTGCGGCGACTCGCCCATCCTATCTGAGAATAGTTCAACACGGATCGTCGGTTGGGATGGATGGCCATCATCGGTGCCGGCGCCATTCTCCACCCGCCCCACAGAGCCTCGTACTCATCCCAGCTCGATTTCAGAGTTTCCTCCAGTGAATTCGCTTACTTCGTAATACTCAAGGTGTGTTATCCTTGAAGTGCGTAGCATACGTCGCTAGACATTCGATTCCTGATTCCATTTCTTCCTCGGGGCGGGGAGCACTGCCGTGTTCCGAGCTGTGTCGATTCGTTCATAGAGCTCGTTGCGACATCATACAAGTAGAGTTCGGGCCATTCAGCTCAAAACTGCGTGGTCAACACCGTCAATACTACACAACTTCGTGCCAGTATTAGGATCTGTGCCCAAACAAGATTGAACATTGAACATCGAACTGATCAAATGTACCTTCGTAAACAGGATTTGGAACGATGAAGAGCCCCGCTGACTCAGCCCCCCCGTCCTCACCGTTGTCCAGCCCATCCCAACAATGACTTGAAGCTCCAAGCATCCTCGTCCAGTCAATCGTCACTCGTTCAACCTGCTTGACGCAGAAGCGCCTCTCCTTCGCCTGACCCGACGCCGACAACAACCAACGGTCCCTCTGGGTCACAAGGTAGGCCAAGGGTCGCCCTCGCACGAACAAGCCGGGAAACATCTGAGACCATTCGCTGCATGAGCTCGCGCCTATGGAAACACAAACCCGCTGACATCGCATCCACTCTGCATTCGATGTAGCTCCCGTGAGCCAGGCGACCACACTCATTCACGCCCAAGGATTGCCCACCTTCCCTTCTTATCCACGAAGTACAGAGTAGAGACTCATACATACCTATCACATTGCTATTCTGGTCAGCCTTGTTTCTATTTTACCAAACGGCCCATTGACGAATGACCTCTGGATCCGAGCACCTGTGCAAAATTAGACTCGTTCGCGCAAGACCCTGGTCCCGCACCTCCTTGACCGCGAAGAACCCAAAGTCTTTTTTTGATCGATCCGGCTTCCTCTGTCTTAGGGCTGGAAAGTTATACAATAGAACTTGAGATTTAGCCACACAGAAGACTGCGTCGATGTCTTTTCTTCTTGTTCTTTGAGCACTCTTCTTCTTGTTTGGGCCTCTTTATCTTTCAACCAATTTTTTGTCTATGTTCTTGATATCAACACCACGCCTCCTTTCAGGTAAAGGACAAGGTCTTGGAGCTCCGGTTCAAGGCTCTCCCCAGACGACAATCTATTGTTCCCTTCGACAACTTCTTACTGCCGTCTGATTCATACCGCACACGATAACCACAGTCTCCCGAGTCTATCATGACGGACCACCGGAGAAATGCCGTCTACGTCGCCTCCAGCAGCTATTTTATTTCTGTAATATTCCTCATCCTCGTCATCATCGGCAACACGAGCGACAAGGCTGTCCTGAGAGACATCTTTTTCTTCAAACTCCAGGTGGCCAATGTAATCCCTCTGGACGCTCCAAATGCTGGCCTCCTCAACTCCGTAGCCCGGAGTCTGGGGCTCCATGACTTTTACCAAGTCGGGCTCTGGAACTTTTGCGAGGGCTACAATGATGAGTACGTTGAGCTTCCGCTGCTACTTACAAAATTTCAGACTTGGGTGCTGACGATAGCTCTTCTTTTAGGGGGATCGTATTCTGCTCTACGCCTGTCAGGTTCTACTGGTTCAATCCCGTCCAGATCCTCATGGACGAGCTCCTGGCCGGCGCAAAGATCGCCCTGCCCACACAGGTTCTCACCATCCTAGACCTTCTCCGACTTGGCCAGCAGGTCATGTTCACCTTCTTCCTCGTCGGCATCATCCTTTGCTTCATTCTCATGTTCATATCGCCCCTCGTCCTCCGGTCGAGGGGTTGGTGCATTCCCATCGTCGCCTTCTCCCTTCTCGCCTGCATCCTCGTTGGCGGCGCAACGGTCCTTGCCACCGTTTTCAGCGTTGCAGCTAAATACGCACTCACGCTGCAGTCGGAGCTCAACATTGGTGTCGACCTCAGTGCTACGATGCTGGCATCTATGTGGATCCCCGCCCTCCTTACAGTGACGGCCTTCTTCCTGCACTCTGCCGTCGGCTGCTGCTGTCATACGCACAAATCCAAAGACGGGAAATGCAGCCCTGAAGTGGCCGACTCACCGCCGGTGTCTCAGAAGAAGCGTTTCAGCGTCCAGGACTTCATCAACAAGAGGAGAAGTGCGCATTCGTCCTCCGCGAGATTCTCTCCCACCTGAAGACATGTACGATCACTGTCTGTATAACTCGAAGAACGTTTTAATAATGTTTTGGTATATCCGGAGAATTGAGATATGAAACATAACTATGGGCGCACATTTGTTTGTGCGGAAGTACGAGAGCGGTTTGGTCCCTGCTCTCTGTGTCGACTCGGGATACACATACACACATCCGCCCATCGTTGGGACTAAACAAGAGATTGTCATAATTCCCGTGCTCCCATCATTTCCGACTTGAGGGAGCCTCTTCGTCGACACAAAACCTCTTCCCCTTCTTCGCTAGAACCCGGCCTAATGAGGCGCCCGCTCATTTGTTCTTTTTCATGCCATATCTCGTTGATGTCCTCGCCATATTAGACTCGATCGTTGGGAGGTTTGGCCCGACTGACCTTACACATCGACGTTTCTCCCCACCACGCCAAACCTTTTCTTTTTTTTTTGTTTCTTTCTCGATACTACTATAGACGCTCGCTGGCACTACTGCCGAACTAAATGGGTGGGTTAACATTGGGTCGCGGGAGGGGCATCGTGGGCAGCGGGGTTGTCAGATGACGCGAATCACCCGAACCACGACACCCACGAACTTGCCCCAGGAGGAACACGGGGGAAGAAGACGAAGAATAGAAGGTTGGCAGAATAGTTATACATTAATATTTCCAGATAGTGTGCGGCCTAAATACATGTCAAGCGAGGGATTAGGTTTTTTCTTCTTCTTCATACGACAAAGGAAATGGATATAGACAGGCTTTACCCTCATGGTTTCTTAAATAGACATAGGATCGGGAATAATAGACGAGAAAATTCAAAGCAGCCCTTGTGGAGATGTCCTCGTTTCCTGGGTATTCATCATGTCAAAGAGATAGAGAGAGTCGACGAATGTGTATAGGTCACAACAAGGAGTGGAAGGAAACCAACGCTCTGATGATAACCTCAACTTCACAACGCCAAAGCAAAAGAAAAGAAGACCGACATACCATAGACCCCAGAACCCCTCCGCCGGCCAAAAGTAAAAGACGAAGGAAAAGAAAGAAGAAAGGAGAGAGGGAAAAAAAAACCCCAAGATAGAAACCCACAACCCTCAAATCTGAGCCACCTCCCTCCTCAAGAAGAAAGGCCGACTAAGTCTCTTCCACAGTCCCTGCTTCCTCTTCGCCTGCATCTCCTGCGCCTCCAACCTCATCCTCTCCATCTTCTCAGCAAACTCCTTCCGCTGCTGATTCATCGACCTTAAAGTCAAGATCTCCCTCGCAATCTTGGGAAACAGCAAGGTGATCTGGTCCCCCGTCCTCGCTGAGACCTCCATAAAGCCCGTCTTGACATGGAATGAGGTGGCCACCTTAGAGCCGTCCGAGTACGCGATGCGTCGCGCCGCCTCGTCGTCTGATTTGTTGCCTACCAAAAGCAGGGCGTATTCCCGGGCGGCAGGGTTGTTCGGTAGCGCCGCGGGGTTGGAGGGTTGTCCCGCGGTGGCGGTGGGTCCGCCAGAGATGGTATCTCGGATGAGTTCGTGCAGACCGCGGGCGAGCCGGAGGGAGTCCGGATCCGTGACGTCGTAGACGAGTATGGCTGCTTCGGTGATGTTGATGGCTTGTTGGACGAGGTCGTCGCGCCAGAGGTGTTTGGAGGGCATTTCGAGGGCGTCGACGGTGTAGTTTTGGCCGTCGATTTCGGTGATGTGGCGGCAGCCTTGGTCGTAAAACGGATCGTGGGGTTCGTCTGGGTTAGGGAGACGGCCTTTACAGATCTAAGAGAGGATGAAAGGGGGGATGGAAAATGGTTAGCAATGATAGGTTGGCGGTGGGAGAGAGGTTTTGTTGAAAAGGGAGGATATGTAGATTGCGCCTCGGTCGAAAGAAACAAATAGAGGACATGGGGGACGTGTGAAATACCCTTGTAAGAATCGACGTCTTTCCTGTTCCTTTGGCTCCGATGATGAGCACCCGGAACTCTCCTGCTGGGGGCTTGCTATCGTTGTTCCTGATGTGGTTCTGTGGTGAAGCGGGCCCAGCGCCGTTCGGCCGTCTCATGGTCAGGGCCCTTCGGAGCTCTGATGTTGCGCTGGTCTCAAGGAAGTCGAGGCGAAGCATGGCGCGTAGGTATCTCTTCTCTTCCTCGGTCCATACTATGGACGCTGGACTGTCCGGTGCGCTTGATCTTGACATTGTGTGACTTGGTTTAAAGAGGGCGCGCGGAGTGAGGGGAAGGTGAGATGGGGAAGTGTAGCTATCAAGTATAGCTATCTATTTATAGAGGGCGTTAACGAAGTTGGAGTGAAGCTAGAGTCCCTCCTCGCAATGGATATCTCGAGTAGTTGCGTGCTCCGATCGTGTGTCAACTTCTTTTTCACAACGAAACGATGATTGAGAGCGCAAATGAGGAATATCTGATAAGCGATTGCACATTGCGAGAGCCAGTCTCATCTAGATAACCTCGTAGATGATGGACCCAGTCTCCGCAAGGTCAAGGTAGCATTAGATCGTCACCACACGTAGTTGGAGAAGGCAGTAAACGAGGGCAAGTTTACAAGCGAGCGGAGAAAAGAACAGCGGCGACGGGAACAAGTTTAGAGGAAGGCGTCAGACGAAACATCATCCTATGGATATATGGCATAAGTGGAAGATCTCTTATAGCCGCATGATGGAAGAGTAAAACGGCAAGAAACACATGATTGATAAGTTGTGCTAAGAATGCGTATCGTGAAAAGGATATGAGACCTAGCCTATATAAGAATGAAAGATTGGCGCATCCGGTCTTCTTCATCAATGATCCCTTTGATATGTTAGTTTTACTCCCCTCGAAGATAAAAGAGGGTGTCCGAAGGAGGGGAAAAAGGGCAAGCGAATCTAAGGTTGGCATCATATTGCTGTTAAGAAGGTGAGTTCCCTTCCCACTTACACACACACTCTCTCTCTGGCACACACACATACATACATACATGTATCTATTACTCCATATGTGCCTAGTGGAGGCCGGCTTTGTGAAACTCATTCGTTACAGGCAGTTGAATTCTGCCGGATAACCAGAGGTTATGCCGCGTTTGGGAACCGACATGTCGAGATCGGGAATTTAAAAATGAATCAATATGGTTTCTGCATTCAACCTATGGCTTCCCGCTGCTCTTCAGCCCCTCTCCCCGCGGTGGGGATGAGACGAGGAAAGGAAGAAGATGGGCAGCTCTGGAAATGTCTACGAGGAGGGAGCCGGAGGATTTTGATGACCACCCCAGCGGTCTTGCAGAAGCAATCATCCAGTTTATTGAATGAAGGCCGAACAGACGAAACGAAACACATCTCGGGTAAGTTGAAGGCCTCCTCACGTGCATTGATGTCGTGCGGCGTACATGTTCTTGCCGCTCCCGAATGGGCGGGAGGAGCAATAAGAAGGCCGACTGTACGTCGGGGAGAATTGTTTAATTAATGTTGATTGTCGTTGCAAGGAAAGGGAGTGGGATGACATGATGAGATGAAGAAAACTGTCCCCATTACCGTAGTTGGAAGCACATTGATGCCGCAGGATGCTCGCAGTCCTCGGAGTTGTGATTCGATACATAGAATGCGGAAACAGTGATAGAATTTCCAGGCACGCGACTCCATTAATCTATCCAACTTCGGCCTTTCATAGGGAGGCACTATTCGACATCTTCATCTTCCATCCTCCGCAAGTGAAGTCGTTGACGCGTCTCCTTCAGCCGTCTCCTTTGGCCACGAAAGACCTACGAAGTAGAAGAGACAGGAGGTAAATGTGGTCACGTGGGCTGGCATTCTCATCTGGTTCCAGAGATCCGAGACTGAGGAGACTGAGCAGGGGTTGAGATGCTGCCCCTGGGCCCTGGGAGCCGTGGTAACCGCCGTCACTGAAAATAATCGTCACCAGGAGAAGGGCATTGGTGAAATGGTCAGGACTGGTGGCACTCGTGCAGCACACTATTAACCTGCAGGGCTAGCAAATCCCGAAGTACCGGATTTTTTAAAGATTAATGGGGGTCAAGGCTGGGCAGTGGAGAGGCAAAGTGATGGACTGAGAGGAGCATATTGGAGTCTGGGCACTAATAGCTTTGGAAGTTGTCTAAACTGTTCAATGTTGCTGAACTCACATTGTCGGGATCGAATCGTGAAATGTGGAGTGTCGTAATAGCATTTGCTGTGTTGCGCTGCGGGTAGAAATGGACAACCAAGAGGGACGGACATGGGACTGCCGAGGATCCGACATCTCCAAGAATCAAGATCAGAGCTTGTCTCGCCAGCTGTTACACTCGCGCCTGCTATTTGCTGGGCGCGCTGCATACCCGATTCGGCCAGCCAGGTCTACGACGAAGTACTAGCAGATCTAAACATCAAATGGATCACGACTTGATACGGGCAATGCCAGGCTTTATCTATGCAGTACGAACGGGAACAGTGGTATGGTAAAGTGACCTGTGAAACCCCGACATCCTGGGCATTTTGACCTGAACCAATGCTTTCCACGACTACCTTCATACTTCGTAGGTATTATTGATGGTAGTGATTGATCTGGACTTCATACGTCAGTGGATCAATAGTTCAGTATTGATGGTTACTTCGTGCAATCGCAATCACAGGTCAAGTCGCAGCAAGGACCGCCAGCCAGTGGTTCTCCCCACAGCGGCATCTACAACCAACCAGAACTGAGCATTTTAACGTTCAAATGGGCCAGGGAGTCCTGCCCCCTGCAGCCTGGTGGTGGACCTGGAATACCACTGTACCAGATACCAGAAAAAGGCGCAAAGATCAGGCAATATTGGGTGTACAGTACCGAGCGACGAGCAAGCATTGATGGACATTGAACGCTGTTCGTCGCGCTTTAAGCTGCTGCCAAGTCCAGTAGTTTTACGCCCCGCCTCCCCCTCCACCACTCAACTATTTTTACAATTGTACCCTTTCTGGTCCTGCAGGGCAGAAAATACAACATTGAATCGCCCTGCGCGGGTTCAATGCCATTGGTGCCGATGAGCACAGAACAGACAGACCCGGCCATCGATCTCAAATCCTCCACTACTTCATACACTTCGAGCGCTCCCTAGCGCCGTGGACGAGGACTAGGGCCTCTCCTACCCAGGCCGATCCATGCCTCCCTTGCCTGCTTGCCTCATTCTTCTTTTCCCTCTCTTGACGCTCTCTTTCTTTCCATTCTAAGAAATGCCATTCAATCTTTGGCACTACACTTCGAGTTATTACGAAGTACTCACTTGCCTTCGCTTTATGGAGGGATTCTAGTTCTAAGTTCGCCGTGGAACGATATCGTCGTTCATTTTCTCAAGACCCTCACCCTCACCCTCACCTTCGAACCTGTCGAGACTTACTTTCTCGCTGTCTTGGAGCCTTGCCTTGTCATTCGTTTTTGATCCTTAATTCTAATAATCTGAAGCCAATCTCGACCCTCGAAGTCCCCGCCTTCCTCCTCTAGACACCGAACCCTCCGTGTAGCTCCTCGTGAAATCATGATCCCGTAGAGACGGAGGACATGTCTTGGTACCACAACTCGGGCCAGCCCGGCTCGAGTGACTCGCAACCCCCCAATCAACCGCCAAATACCAACTCTTTTAGCTCGCGCATTACGAGCTTCGCTGATATTGCCGACATCTCCATCGACCACCTCGCCTTCGACCAGGGAGCTTCCCCACCGCAGCAGCAAACATATTCGACGTCTGCGTCGAGCCAGTCGAACCCCCCGCCCCCGCAAGCGCCGCGTCCCCAAAATTCTGTACCTGCATTCTCACCATCTTCTTCAATACCACCAACTCCTTCCTCATATACGAGCGCGCATATAGGAACGTATCCATCTTCGACATCGTTGAACTCCCAGTATGGCTACAGCACCTCAAGCACCTCGGCTGCTACGAGCAGCGCCGACCTTCGGCCCAGTCACTCTGCTGTGTCCCTTCAATCTCAGTTCGATAGTCAGGGTCGGCCTCTCCAGGGAAGGGAATCTATAGTGTCGCTGCAGTCTTACTACGATCCGCACCCTTCGAGCAACACCACCTACTCCCCCTCGACCTACAATTCCGCGGGACACAACTCACCAGCAACGCCGACCGCGTCCTGGGCAGGAAGCTTTCAATCCAACAATGGATACCAGCCCGTCTCACCCGCAACCTCTCTATCTTACTCTCGATCCAGGGGCAGCCGCAATAGTGTTCGCGGCGGCTACTCATTGGCTTTCACGGGCGAACATGAAGCCATTGCCGAGGAAGAGTACGATCTCTCGCTCCTCAAGTCAGCGGCGCCCATGGGGCAAGACCCAAGCCGTGAGCCGCTTCGTACGCCAAGTAGCCCCGACTCGCCGGCTTTCGATCCCACTTCGACCTTGGGCCCCATGGGATTTCAGGATGCTGAATTCATCCGGAAGCTGCAGGAGGAGGAAGCGAAGGGACATCTAACAGGAGGATTGGGGACCGGCCTCAAGATGGATACGCGTGTTTTCGGTTCCCAACTCCTCAGCCAGCCCGCGAGGCTCCAGCGGTCACTAACGCGCAGATTGACGTCGCGTCAACCGCAAACCCGAAGTACCTTCCTAAGAGATCTCGGCCAGGACGAGGCGAACCGGAGGGGTCAGGTTATCGAGCTTGTCATCGATGAGCCGACTGGCGTGGACATAAGTGCTATGGTGGGCCCCGAAGGTATAGACGAGGATGAAAATGGTAATAAAAAACCTCCGCCGCCGCCGCCGAAGGCAACGACCGAAATCTTTTACCCCCAACCCAACTGGAAACCATTTTCCATGAGATGGCCGTACCTGTCGCTCTTGGTTGTTCTCTCACTCGGTCTCGCAGTCGCGCAAGAGTTTATCTACCAAATATCGAAAAAGGAGGCCTTGATCAAGTTCACAACTCCGGACCAGATTAACCCCGGTGCCTATTTTGCGATCAAGTTCTTGCCTACGATCATCTCGGTTACTTACGGTGTGCTATGGCAAGTTACAGATTATGACGTGAAGCGACTCGAGGCGTTTTATCAGCTCTCGGGGGAGACGGGTGCTCTCGCGGGCGAATCCATCAATGTCGATTACATCACTAGCAAAACCTTCTTGCGGCCGTTCCGTGCGCTGAAGTTGAAGCACTACGCGGTGGCTGTCTCTTCGTTCGGCTCTGTGCTTGCCGTCTCCCTCGTCCCAACATTTGGTGCAGCGTCTATCCTTCTAACCCCAGACAAAGAAACCCGTCTACATAATCCCGATTTTGAAAAGTCGGTCATTATAAACGCAACCTGGTCGAGACTCTTGACGACTACTTTGACGATCTGTGCTCTCTGCGCCTCAATATTATTTTACCTGCTGCAGACCAGGAGGTCCGGACTCCTTTCCGATGTGAAGGGAATTGCCGGACTCGCGTCGATGGCGGTCGTTTGCCACATCCTTATGGATTTCAAGGACATGGACACCGCAAAGCACGAAGACATTCACAAGAGGTTAAAATGCCGGCGATACATTCTGCGAAACTCGGCCCTCGCGCCGTACGACGAAAACCCGGTATCGTCGCTGAAGCAGGATGAGGATAGGTTTCAGCATACCTACCTTTCGGAGAACCCGCACCCGCTCATGCTTCGCGCGGGCGGCTACGCTCCGTTCATCATCGGCGTCGTTCTGTTCCTGGGTTTTATACCGGCCGTCGTCTTCACCCCGGCCACCGTTGTGACGGACAAAGCTCCGTGGGTGGTGACGGCGCTTGCTGTCTGTATCAAGCTAGGATGGGGAACGCTAGACACCGACGTGCGCATGATGGAACCCTTTTACATCCTGTCTCGTCGACACGCGCCGTCTAGAGCGCTGACACTCGATTATACGGCCATGCCGTTCGCGTACATGCCGTGGCGGGCCTTCATGAACGGAGACAACGTCATGTGTCTTGTCGGTTGTGGATCTGTGATCGCCGAGGTGCTGACAGTGCTGCTGACTAGTCTGGCGACGGTGGACGGGCGCGATTTCCTCGGAGTCGTCATCAAGCCCGGTGATAAAGCCAGCGACGACGGAATCAACTCCGGCCAGGAGACCATCCTGTCGTTCTGGTTCTCCCTCGCGGCCGCGGCTCTGATCCTCCTGTACTTTGCCGTCGTGTCCACGCTCGTGTACGTCCGCAGACGACACCCGTTCCTGCCTCGACAGCCCAACACGATCGCGTCGGTGCTCGCGTACATACACCAGAGCAAGATGCTGTACGATTTCGTCGGCACGTCGAAGCTGAGCCATGCCGAGATGGACCTTAGGCTGGAGAAGCTGGGCAAGACGTACGGGTTGGGCTGGTTCCAGGGCAGGGATGGACAGACGCATTGCGGGGTGGATCAGGAGGAACTTACGGGGAATTATAGACATGGCACGAAGTTTCTTGAGTCTAATAAACCGTGGGAGACGAATTGGGTGGAGTTTTGATTCCACCCCCTCCCCGAGACCTGGCGGGCTTCTGCCTCTTAATCATATATCGAAATTATGTCTAATGTTGATTTTCTTGGTTTTGTTGTATGTGTTTTCTGCCATCATGTTTGGCATGGAACGGTGCATGGCGTAGCCCAAGGTAATAGAGTTACATCTTTCTACGTTTGTTATGGCCTCAAGAATCCTCTTCCTTGAGCCCAATCCCTGTATTTTAGCTTCTAGATTAGGCAGAATAAGAGAGAGACCATGAGTTGCTTAGCATCATCATGCCCTTCCCTGTTGTCTCGGACCACTGATATCTCAGCATTGAAGGTTGCTGAGTCCGTTGCAAGATGTTTTCAGGTCGGCAATTGTTTTCGTTGTGTGGTAAGCATGGCGGATACTGAGGAGAAGATATCGAGCAACCAAGTAATATATTATGCCGTGGTCTCGCTTCTGCACCTCTGCAGATCTGCATGGGAGGTTGGGTTGGCGAGGAACGGGTTCGTCCGCCCGTGATGAAGAGAGTGACGGGCAACTCGAGGCACATCATGCAAGAGTGTTACTCAGTGCCATCTTAAGCTTGGCCATACCAACCATTTACCAGCGGGCATCAATGGTAAGCAGAATTCTGTTCGTGTTAAGTTCGATCTGGTGACGTAGGTCGCAGGAAGACTGAGAGGAGGAATCATCGGAGTCTACGATCAATTGATGACCACCTCGAGGCAAAGGTGATCGGAAGGTCTGGTTTCCCGTATCCATTTGGACCAATGGATGGAATTGTCGTGATACTTCCGCAGTCTTGGCGAGACTGGCGACAGTGGCGAACTGGTGGTGATGTCTGGTCATGTTGGCTCAATTGATGTTTAAATGCCTCGAACCATTGCACCGTATTTTCTACCTGATATGATGCCAATGAACTTTCTTTTCTTTTTTTTTTCTCTTTCTGGTCGATAGGAGCAATTAAATGAATCTTCCCCTTGTTATCCGGATATTCTTCTCTCACGGAAACCGAAGCCATGGATATATATATATATGAAGGATAGACTTACTTATATTGGTGCCATACCATCCCGCCCGCAAGGCATAAAGTTGACTGCTCAATGCTATTTGGGATTCTTTGAAAGCGCCGAGCAGACTGAATTAATTTGGATTGAGATAGCTCCCCCCTATCATCTGCGAGTGAGCCAAGCTTTCCCTCCACATGTGTTACCTGAGGCCCAGGATGGTCCAAGAAAACAGGATCCGCGGAATCCGAGAAACAGTCTGCAGCGTAGTGCAGCGTTATCCCCCTCCAAACCCTTCCTTTTTTACGCCGATCGCTGGCTTTCCCCCGATTTAAAGGGTCCGTCGCGAGGCAGAATAGATCAATTGGGGAAGGGAAAGGGAAAATTATGGGGCCCCAAAGGGTTCGAGAGAATAGAAAGGGAAAGTGGACTAGATTCAAATAGGAGTCTACACGGGTACTGAGTAGACTCGTAGTGCTCTTGGTGCGATGGGGTCAAAGTAGGATTGAATGGCTCCGCTTTCTCCTCCATTAAGTCCGACCTTGGCTCAAGTATTGTTTGATGCCAACGGACGTGTACACTACGCTACGCAGTACACTACACTCTCTAGTGTGGACCCGTAACTTCCAGTGATGGGGCTAGGAATTTGATGTTGGAGGAGCATCACTTTCTTGATGAGACAAGTTTTGGCGCTAGAGTTCTCGGAGTGAGTTCGTTGTCTCGGTTTCGGGGCCTCACTACTCGGGTTGAACTTCAGTCAGGCTAGCGCCAAGCTGGCCTGTCGCTCCTGGCTCTGACAGACCTGTCTGTTGAATGCCTATTTGACCAATATTCCTTTGTTCTAATCTAGGAAAAGAGAGGGGGGAAAATCTTAACTGTGCTCGTGCCTGTTTATCAGGCAGTCCTGTTCTGATGTTCGCCCCCCATCAGCCTCTTGCTAGAGAGCTGGATGACACGAGCTGGAAGTTCTTGTCGACATCAGCCATGTGGCAACTAGACTGGCACATCATAGTGCAAAGTACGAAGTTTGAAGTAGGCTCGGAATCCATGGTCCTCAAATGCTATTCTCGAACAAAGACCTCCGAGCCAAACCCTTGGAGATGACGAAGAATGAGCCGCAGCAGCTGATCAGAGGAGGGTAGCATCTCAGATCAAGGTCCTCCATGTCCTATTTTTTGCGACATGTTTGAGAACCGGGATTCGCCGCCACGAGAAAGTGGCAGTGTTCTGTTTTGTGAGCGGGAGCGACTGAGAGTCTCAAACACAATGTTGTACTGAAATTTGATTTAGGGATTATTACATCCGGCGTTACGCCCTTCCCAGGCTCTCAGACTCAATGGCATGTAAGTACAGGCATGTGCTGTGCTGCATTTGATCGCTCGTGCTTCAGAAAAAAAGCTTAAACAAAGTGCCACCGTCCATGCCCATACCTCTGGTTGAGTGTTGACGCACTGGGGCCTTTTCATTTTCATCCTCGATCCTCAATCAATAACTTCGTAGTTTTGCGGAGCCAAGAAACTACAAGACATGAAATTCTCGTAATTGTTGGCCCAAGACGCAGGAACACGATTCTTATTTCTGGGCACTTCGTAATACCGTATTCTTCCCAGGCTACTTCGTTGCATTGAATGATGTTAGACTGGACGCGAATTAAACCCAGTCGTATTTTCGAGCGCCCACCGGAAATCGTGGCAGTGCTGAAATGTTCAGAGCAATACGACCCCTTCTCCGTCGTCATTGAATACTATGTAAAACCGTGCACCAAACCCGGCGCCGTTACTCACGTATCCACGTCTTGTGGAAATAGTGATCAAGGGACAAGATCCACATCTTAATATCGACATCGTCCCCACACATCTCGCATCTCGCATCCCCCAAAGTGGTCGGGCCCCTCTCTTCCCAAGCGCCGAGCATTGTGCTGCGACATCAACTGTCTGGAGATGCCCCGCCAGGTCTAGCGAAACCTATCGCTGGTCGCCCGTCGATCTCTGAACTGCCGCCCGTTTCTGCCCGTTTCGATTTTCCTTGCTGCTCTTCAGCTCCTTTATTTCCTTTTTAATTTTCACCATTGATGACGTCCCTTTTCCCTCGGATTGGCTTTGTGTGTAGCGAACACCACCTGAGGTTACCGCCCGGGTTGGCCGGGTGGTCATCAGCTGTCGTCACGGGCTCAGCGGATGGCAACCATTGATCCGCCTGCGTCTCGGTCTGGCTAGTGTCCCTGTCGGCCTAAGATTACGCAGCAGCCCGTTTTCATAACGGAAGACGTGGGGAGGGGACACGATGGAATACGGGGATACGGGGATACATCAATGGATACGGGAAATGTCACACTTCCATGCTCTCTTTTTGGGGTTATTGGACAGGCAAGTCGCTGTTATGATGATGGATGAGTGTCAATGTTGATAAAGGTGACGGCGAGTTGCCGTTAGCAGGCTACAGTATAAAACCC
Organism: Scedosporium minutisporum; assembly: GCA_034774675.1. NCBI lineage: Eukaryota > Fungi > Ascomycota > Sordariomycetes > Microascales > Microascaceae > Scedosporium > Scedosporium minutisporum. Next base: position 20,424 of record SJVG01000540.1, read on the forward strand.
CTGAGTCCATAAGTTGATACATTTAGATACTTTAGAATAGCATAAATTGATGCATTTTTATGAGTAGTCTTAAGTACTGTGAATGACGCGTTGGAATTCAAATGTATATCCGTAGCATTATTTACCTGCCCTCCCCTGCGCCCCCTTCCAATTTTCTGCATTTGATTTCCTTCCCAACTTGGTTCTTGGCTCTTGGCTCGCCTATGACCCGCCACTGGTCCAATCGTCCCTGCATCCAGCCATTGGAGCATTGGAGACGGTCCTTGTCGTACTTTGAGCTCAAGCACCCACCCCCCTAAATTATCGCATAACATCAACTTTTGATCAAATTGATGCTCGGAGAGTTCCCGATACTGTTACCAACCCAAGCAGCGTTGTGTACGGAATAGTGTACACTGTTTGCACTCGAAAGTCAGAGACTGTGCACTAAGAATGGTCTCCACGGGCCACACCTCAGCGACATCCCTAGACTAAATTTGTACATATACCTTCGTTACCAAGTGCGACGCAACTGGTAAAAGTAAATACTAGACTAGCGCTCGTATAGCCTATACCTCGTACATGTGGGCAAGTCCAATGTATACAAGTACATGTACCCTCCTTTCCACATTGTCTCCTGTTCCTGTTTTCCTTTCTTGCCCATGTCCCAGTGCGGTCGTGCTCGTCCCGTTCCCTGATCTCAAAATCCGCCTTCCCCGAACCACTTCCCTTCCCAAAACCTAATTCATCCACATCATCACCACACTCGTTCGTGTTTTCCCATTCTCGAAATCGTCCCTCCTGCGAATTCTTACCGCGATCCACGAGCACGTCGTCGACCGACTGATACGGAGGGCCTTTTCTTACCACATTCTTGACCTTCATTTTCTTTTTTTCCTTTTATTCCCTCCCGCCCTTTATTTCCGCGAGTCGTCGACCGCCCGCCTCTAATCCAATCCCTAGCCGCTGTCATTCGTTTATCTCAGCCCCCTATCGAAATAGGAGTGGTTGAGAACCAGCAACCTCCCCCCGGCGATACTCGAAATCCCACTCCCGAGCGTTCCTAAGCAATAAGAGCGAGAATAAACGGTCGAACACGCCCTATCGCTAGATTTGTTGATTTTCGGTGGCCGAGTGATCAACCCCTAAGGATCACGAAATTCCGCCAGTCCGTTTCCCCCCCGATTCATCCGCGAGGGTCTCGACAACAACCTCATTCACGAACGCCGATTAGCGATATCCTACTCAGTTGATGCCTCCTCGAGAAGGGAAAAACACATAAGACCAAAGAAAAAGAACCACGATCTCCGTGCTTTGCATCGAATATCTTCGTCTCGCCGCCCCCATAGTCCCCCAATCACCCACCAAATCGAGTAATCGGCCCCTAAGCCACCTACCGCCAAGATGAGGTTATTAACGCCGCTGCTATACTTGGTCTCTTTCTTCGCTCCTCTGATCACGGCCGAGCCTATGCTTGTGTCGAGCTCGCTGAACCCATGTTCCGAAGCGAACGGTTTCAGTGCCAGTCTGTTCCAGGTCGTCTTTACCCCAAACAATGGTACTGCCAGTATCGACATGGTTGCGACCATCACGGTCGAGGGCATGGTTGTCTTCGATATCTCCATCACCGCCTACGGATATGAGATCATACGAAAGACGATCAACCCTTGCGAGACCGACCTCGTTGGTCTTTGCCCCATGAAGCGTGGAAAGCTTGCCATTCCTCCCTTCAATTTACAGATCGAGCAGAAGGATGTCAAGCAGATTCCCGGCATCGCTTACACCATTCCCGACTTGGACGCCACAGTCAAGGTCTTTGTCAACAAGACCGACACCGGCGAGAGTGTTGCCTGCGTCCAGGCCGACGTTTCCAACGGAAAGACGGTCGACTTGCTCGGCGTCAAGTGGGCCACTGCCATCATTGCCGGTCTTGCTCTGAGCGCGTCTGCCGTCGTTTCTGGTCTCGGCCACTCGAACACCGCCGCTCACATCGCCGCCAACGCCCTTTCCCTTTTCAGCTACTTCCAGGCTCAGGCTATTCTCGGTCTTACCAGTGTTCATCTTCCTCCCATCGCCGCTGCTTGGGTCCAGAATTTCATGTGGTCTATGGGTATCATTCGAGTCGGCTTCATGCAGGACATCTTCACCTGGTACCAGCGTGCCACCGGCGGCAAACCCGCCACCATCTTTGATACTCTCACCACTATTTCCGTCCAAGTCCAGAAACGCTCCCTCGAAACCGCCGCTAATGCTGTTAACCTGTTCAAGCGTGCTGAGGCCATGCTTCCCCGCGCTATCCAGCCCAGAAATAACATCCAGACGAGCGACGGCCGTTTTGTTGTCTTTGGTATCCAGCGTGTCGCGTTCAGAGCCAAGATTGAGACTACTAACCTTTTCATGACGGGTCTTACTTTCTTCTGTCTCTTCGTCATCTTGACTGTTCTCGGCGTCCTCGTCTTCAAAGGTGTCTGCGAACTCGCCGCCAAGAAGCAATGGATGAAGAGCGACAAGTTCCTCGAGTTCCGGAATGGATGGAAGACCGTCCTCAAGGGTATTCTCTTCCGAACTGCCCTCATCGGTTTCCCCCAGCTCACTATTCTCTGCCTCTGGGAGTTTACTCAGAGCGACTCGCCTGCCGAGATCGTTCTAGCCGTCTTCTTCTTCTTCGGCATCTGCATTACTTTGGGTTGGGCCTCTAGCAAAGTCATTCTCATTGCGCGTCAGTCTGTCACAACCCACCGCAACCCGGCCTACATCCTCTTCTCCAACCTCGAGGTTCTCAACAAGTGGGGCTTCCTCTACATCCAGTACCGTGCCTCGGCCTACTACTTCGTCGTCCCCCTGCTCGGATACTTGCTCATCAAGGGCATGTTCGTCGCCTTTGCCCAGCGCGCCAACATCGCTCAGGCGATTGCCTTCATTCTCATTGAGGCCGCCGCCCTGATCGCCTCTAGCGTTCTCCGACCCTGGATGGACAAGCGAACCAATTCGTTCAACATTGCCATCTGCGCCATCAATTTCCTCAACGCCATCTTCCTCCTCATCTTCACCAACGTTTTCGGCGCTCCTCTTCTCGTCGTCGGTGTTGTCGGCGTTGTCCTCTTCATCCTCAACGCCGCCTTCTCCCTCATCCTCCTTCTCACGTTGATTGTTTCCACCACTCTCGTGTTCTTCCGCAAGAACCCCGATGCCAGGTATCAGTTCATGGCCGACGACCGTGCCTCGTTCATGAAGTCTCAGACTCAGTTGACCACCACCACCGAACTCGACGCTCTTGCGGCCACCGCCCGAGGCGACAAGCTTGGCTTCCAGTCCAAGCTAGACCTCGATGACGACAATGCCTCGCTCTCGTCGGCTTCCCTTCAACGCCGCGCGAACAACATGGGCATGAACCACCCCGTTAGTTCTCAGTTCTCGCTTCACAACGAGAAGAGCAGTTATCCTCCTCCTCAGTCGCCCGTTAACCCATCTCTACCTCTGTTCCCTAGCGGCAACCAGAGCCCACCGGGTATGATGAACAGGCCCCAGAGCCCATTCGCAGAGAGCTTCAGGAACAACAACAACGCCAGCCCTTCAGGATTTAGGAGACAGAACAATGCCAGGTATGTTGCAATAATCTAACTCTTCCTGGGACGGTTTCGCCGATGCTAACATTTGTTTCTCCCTTATAGCCCTTGGCAACGTGGCGCCGGTTATGATTAAGCGCCATGCCTTGTTTCTTTTTAATCCATGTTAGATCTTTTATGTTTGGGTCTTGTTCTCTCAATTACCCCATATTCATTTGTTTTCTGCCGTTTATAGCTCCGGGGCCCCAAGAATTTCTGTATCTTGATGCTCGTATAGGTGGGATCTGCTTCTCGAGCAGATTCAGGTTGTTTGTCCAAGGCGAGAAATAAGGAGGACACTGCTATTCTTCACTACAGCGACACACACCCTCTTTCGCGGCCACTTCCATTCTCGATCTTGGGCACCAGATTCCTTCAACCGAAGATGTCACAGCTGAGGCGTCCTCCCCACCTACCCTATTACAGCAAAAAGACGGTGCATGACAACGGCGTCAAAAGGGTTGAAGGCGTTTATTACCCCATACATTCACGAACACTGTCATCTCATATTTCTTTGCTATGCCATATTTCCTTTCTCATCTTTTGTTATTCTTCATTTTCTTGTATACATTGTATATAACATCCACACACATGCTCACACATACACAATTCACTATCCATATGGTTCTCATGGCATTGGAGGCATGGGTCAGCTTTCCCAGGTAAGGGGAAGAAAGAGGGACAGTTTTCGAGGGCGAAGATATCCCAGGAGCAAATACATAACAGCTGGGCTGGTCTGGGGTGGGAGAAGAAGAATTTCAGATCAGATATCAGAAGAGATATAAAGAGGAGGGGAGAGGGAGAGGGAGAATATGCTTGGATAGATTAGGTGAAACCTGCCCTTTTCTCCTTACTATTTCTCTCTATGGGATGGGAATTTGTGCCTTGCCGTTCTGGATAGCGGACGGTTTTGGTTAGTTTGGGATGTTAATTAATGGTTATTTCAAGGCCATTTCGTGAACACTTTTCTCCTCGCCTTTTTTATGTGATTTGATACCATTGTTTGCGGTGCTTGTGTTCGAATGATTCGCGGGAGGGACCCCTACTCCATGCCGGCTTGTTTTAGAAGGCGGAAAGATCTGGTCTTGGTGGCATTTTATCCTATTTTATCCTTAGTATCTAGACTTGGATGTCAAGACTCGAATCCGGGATGGGTGGAAACGGGAAAGGGGAGGGAAGGTTCCAACGATGGACTGATATGTAGCCGCTTGAGCCTGCAGACGGGGGTTGTGCTTGGAAACGAAAAAGTTCAACCATAGATCGTGCTTTCATCAAAGAGGTGTGCCGCGCATATCCCGAAACTAACTAGTTATACCGTTTCTGCTTTACAAAGATGGAAAATCCCCATCAAGATCCGCCTCAGTCCTTTCTTATACATCAATCTTCCATATGGACACTGCTAGCTATCTCCTTTGGTTCTTCTCTCTTTCTCCCTCTCTCCGCGCAGGCTACGTTGCCCGGCCCAGCATCTCCGGAACTGTCTTCCACCATATTCAAGAAAGACACACCTCCCGTTTTCGCCCAAGGCCTCCCCTCGATTAAGTTTGAGACCGATCATGCCGCCTGGTAATTCTGGCCGGTCATGTACGCACCAAAGGCTCGCTATGAGAAAAGGAAAAAAGCGTTAGAATCAAGAGAGGAAGGGGGGTGAGTCAAGACATGAGGGACAACTCACGGCATTGCGAGTCTGCATATACACTGTTCCTGGACCAGTAAACTTGCAAACGAGGCCTTCGGCGGCAGCAAAGCCCGAAATGAGACCACCCGAGGCTACGCGTTCGAGTACGTATTTGGTATCCCAAGCGACGAGATGGCCGTTGTCGACAATGTATTTTTCACCCTCAGCGAGCTACCATAGCAAGTATTAGTTACGCCACTGAGAAGAAGAGAAAAGAAGAAAAAAGAGGAGCCTACCGTCTTCTGGATGATGGCACCAAAACTCGTAATCCAAAGCAACCCCGTCCCGCTAATCTTGTTCACCCAGAGCCCCTCACCCGAGAACATGGCCTTCGTGAGGCCCTGGCGCTTATGGTCGCGGATGACGCCCTGGGTCGAGGCGAGGTAGGAGTCCATGCCGACGGACCAGGTCTCCTTCCCCGTGAGGCGGATGGTGGCGATGTCGCCGAGCATGCAGGGGCCGAAGAGGACCTCGCCGGGGCCGACGAAGGTGGAATGACCGAAGTCGCCGCCGGCCATGAGTTTCTTCATGCTGAACTTTAGCGAACCGCGGAGGATGACGGAGTGGGAC
>SJVG01000541.1:0-26181 GCA_034774675.1 Scedosporium minutisporum
CACCCCCCCCGGTCCCTTCCCATGCATTCCTACGGGTAGGGATAAGCTGGAGGGGCGGAAGTCCCAGCATCTTGGTCAGTTTTCGGTGAGAACCAGGGCTCTGATGGGCTGAAGATTGATGCTCGAGGAGGAGTAAGGGAGCTTTTGCCACGGTCTCGCCTCCAGCCCTCGGGGTTGGCGGGCCGGACTTGGCAGGATGGTGAGATGTGGATTATCGGTCGGGTATCGTAGAAAATACAAGTAGAAGGGGCGGTGAAGGGGTACCAGGGACGAGTGAATCTACTGCTGTTCGGCTGGTGAAATGTGTATCCTGTACCTGGCGAGTCGTCCAAGTGAAGCGGATGAAGCCTGTGAACTGTGAAGAAGCTGGAGGTTGCGTATCGTGGTGGTTATTTCCCTTTTGGGAAGGTTCCACTTGGTATGTAAGTCTTCTCCAACCTGTACTCGAGGGTACGAATGCATCTCTCAAATTACTGTAAAGATGGTGTTTCCCAACGCCAATGGCAAAACCAGTGGTTCTCGGGCGTGACTATGGTCTTGGTACTCTCTTGTATTGATTCGTGATGAGGAAGGCGTCTAGACCGTCACGAGATTGTCCCCATCCGGCGACGGACGGGCGCGATGTTCGAGCGACAGCAGCAGGTGTGTGTGAATTGTGACGTGGGGTGGTTCTCATTCCATTACATGAGCAATCGAATCTCTTGCCTCCTTGCTACTTGCCGATATAGAGGCGCACTACAAGTACACATCAATGGATAACCTGTATAGCCGAGAGCCGGAAGAGAAGCTGCCCCGGTGGGCCTGTGAGACTATTCTGTTGGATCGTGCTGGGTATCACTGGGGCGATCGGAATGTCAATGTCATGTTGACCCTCACTCCTTCCCTCACTTATACGGGCTCAAGATGCTACATGATACCGTGCGCGGAAATTGGACTTTCTAACCTAACACGGTACGGCGTTTTAGGTGACAATTGAACTGCCCAGTGCTCAAGGCGGCTCCGTGCGGATTTTTTGATTCAAATCATCGATGTTTGTGTGTCAGAAATTGGCCGTGGCCTGGTTTCCGACTTCCCAAAGAGTGACTCGGAAGTACGTGTTGACATTCATGTGCCCATGATGAGGCCAAGAAAAGTGCCTGCTGTGGGTACAAAGAACAATGAATTGATCAATCACCTCCCCAGTCCAGGCTGCCAAGGAAGTTGGGGACTGAGACATGAGTGGTGCCTACCCCGTGACTGCAAATTGCGACTGTCTCCGACTGCTTTGTGTCGCAGGTTCCGGCTTGGGGTCAATTGATCCTTCCTCCTCCACGACTAGCGCTACTGACGTGACGTTCCCTTTCGGTAGAAATAATGTAGAAATCTGGGCGTCTGTACTTTCCTGTACTTCGAAGCGCAAATCGAACGTCAAGACGGACAATCACGGCAATCACCACCCAAGCCCAAGCCTCAACTGTCACCATCGACTGCAGCATCGAGCACTTGAATGGATAATTGGATATTACGAACGGTCTTACCCCACCCCAATTTCGCGCCGTCGCCCTCGACCGCACTGGCCGGCTTCTGCTCGTGCGGAAGGCAAAGCGCTAATTAGAGCCTGAGCCGAGAGTTCCTTCCGTCCCTGATTGCATTACCCGCGTGAATTCTGTCCATCGGCGACTATTGTCGGAGCCTTGCCTCTCTCAAACCACACAGCTGCAGCTGCCTGCTACCCATCATTGATCTTGAGCTCTTATTGATTGAGATCTGTCCACCAACCGCATGCGGACATTGGAGCAGGGTGTGACTGACCCCCAAGCTCAACACATCTCGAACACATTCATTCCCGTGTGCCCATTTCTGGTTTGACGCCATCTCCCCCTCTGTCACGACCGACCACCCGCGTCAGCGACGTGTCTGAGACGAATTAAGTGTGGCAGTGCCATTTCTTGCTCTCGACTCGCCGCGCTCCTGCTGCCTGGAGACGTCAACTGCGGAGAACTTTGCCTCCCACCTCTGGTGCGGCCATTTTCAAGGCCCATCAATCGATCCTCACAGTATTACGCGCGACGATATTGCCGGATCAACCCGGTCCGTCATTGGCGCGCATTCGGTTGTTGTTGTCCCCCTCAGACGAAGGGACGCCATCAGCTGCCTCGATGATGACAAGGCTGATTCACTGTTCCTGACTTCAACAGGGTTTGCCATACCCGTTCTTAGGTATCAATTGCGAACGCAAATTTCGGGAGAGAAAAGAATTGGAACGACTTGAAGACGACGCCTGGTCGCGTTTGCTCTCCAAAGAAAAAGGCTGCTGTTCGGAGCCGCCGAAAAAGCTGTCGCCTGAGTGGCTGACGACGACAGTCCACTCCCGCAAGGCAGCAGCAAATGTCATCTCCTTGGCTACCGCGAAGCCGTTATTTCCTCCGCATCATCTGTCTCTTTTTGCAAATTCTACCCGTATCGGAGCCTTCCTTGCTCTTTTTTTATTATTTATTTTTTATTTAAAAAAATTTTTTTTTTTTTTTTTTTTCACTGAATTGAAGGAACGAGAGAATCATTGATTTGATAGTACGAAGTACTTTCACCATCTTGCAGGGCTGCGACGCTTACGTCACCAGGCCTCCTCGATTCCGATTCCTCAAGCCAGTGGTTTGACCATTGCCCTTTCGTCCTTAGCAGGATCTTATTTAGGTATAGAACTGCCTCAGGAAAACAAGCCTTGGTGTTTCAAGCGTTTCCCGACTCCTCTTCATACGCTGTATTACAGGAGTCTACTGTTGACAGACAAGTCGGAACAGTCCCTTGATTTCACCGCCAGCCAGCGATGAGTTTTGAGCTGCACAGTGATCCCGACGTGATGCAGTCCGTGGAACCTGCGGACTCCATGACGGGGAAAGTCTCGGATCGGTATGTCGCCTCACTGGATACGACTTCTGCGGGATGTGCCGCTGCCCAACACATCCTTCCAGTTGTTGACTCCAGGGTATCCAACCCTTCCCACTTGACTGCTCCCGACCGAGCTTCTAACAGCTGGATCTACATCGCAAGGTCTCCCGGGATAGCCCCCCAGTCGCCCACGGCCTTCCTGAATCTCCCAAATGAGACTCTTCTTCAAATTCTCGGATATCTAGACGTATCTGATCTTCTCTCTATTTCCCGCGTGAGTATTCCGCAAGTGTACCATGTCCCTACCCTATGTGATTTCTTGTCTTCTCCTCCAGGACCCAACCACCCCCCGCTACTTCTTTACCGATGTGACATAGCTGCAGGCGAGGACGTCGTACAGTTCTCCTGTAGTGCTGGATCGTTGGGGACAAGATGGAGGGGGGATCAGCGAAGCTACACGCAAATGGTTCCCGGACTTGCATGTATATCCGCAGACAGACCACCACCCTGCCGCCTTTCTCATGACATTGAATCCAATCATGTCCGTCAGATCTGACTTTCTCAACAACCCCAGGCAAATCATCAGCTCCGGGAGCTGGCCTTGACTCCTATCCTTCATGCCAATCGGTTGCGCCGCAACAGAGCAATGCTCCCTCCCCTCCTCTGCTCGCCGTGTCGCCCATCCCGCTCGGATCTGATTGCACGCTCCATCGTACAGACCCGCACCTCGATCGTATCGCGCCGCCTGGATCGGAAACTCATATCCATCAGGCTTGCTCGGAGGTTGGCTGCTAGGCCGTCTGCCGAAATGCTCGTCCAGCGGTGTGTCCTCCCTCGCGAATGCGTGCCGGGGCTCTCTGCGATGCATGTTGCCCCCGCCCTGGTGGCGAGACGAAGGGCCATTGAGAAGGAGCGGCTTAAGGACGGCCTAAGGTCTTGGGTGGGGGATGTCTGGAAGGGGGAAGTGAGCCAGAGGAGGGAGGCACAACATGAGGAATGAATCCATGAGGGGGCGGCGCTTCACTAGGTGGGATGCAACCTCTCCGCTAGCCCCAAATGATTGATGAGAGGTCGGAAGGGAATCTTGGCGCTATTTTTTGTTGTGATTTGGATGGATGTGCGATTGTAAGATAGTGTAGTCCATGTGTTCTGGTATTTCATGGGATGATGGCTGTGCTCTTTTTGTATTTTCGGTGGTCTGGTCTGTTGTTTCGTTCGGCTGCGAGTTAGATCAATTAAGAACAAATCTCTTAGACAACCGGCTGAGAAACCGCTTTGGCTGTGGCCATGCACCACTTATTGACTGCTTTCTATATTTCTAACGCGCATGGGATCGTAGGTGGGTGAGATTGTGTCGAGAGGATCGGGAAAGAGCTTGCTCGTTTGACGAGAGGATGAAGGACACGACGGTTTATTGGTTTCCAACTACGAGGAAGAACCCTCGCCAGTAAAGCGCTAATTATACATCGAACATGAAGATAAATCTATGATACAGATCCCCCAGAGACAGCATAAGTGTAATAGAAATCATCGCGGTTTGGTCTTGATGTCTAAGGAGGTGCAAAGCCGTTTTTCAGTTAGGAATAGCCTGAGGAGGATTATCCCGGAACCACCTCTGCACTTCACGCACGACCCGCGTAGCGAAGTCCACCCCAAGCATAATCATCCTCTTCGTACTCTTCTTCATCCTCATCGTCCTCTTCTTCATTGTCCCCAGCGCCCAAATTTTCCTTACCCGCAGTCGGAGAGGGTTTCTTCTTCTCGCCACCCGCTTCATCCCCGCCAACATCCTGCCTCGCCGTCCGTAACCGCAAAGCCTCCCGCTTCTCCTTTAACCTCCTCGCCCGCGCCTCCAGCTCCTCCATCTCCTCAAACTCCTCCTCCAGGGCGCGCGTAGCGTCCTCGCGCTCAGCCTCAATCTCCTTATCCGCCGGCGCGGCCGCCTCTTCCGGATTTTCCGTCGCGTCGGCGGCGCCGGCGGGCATGGCGGGCGCCGAGATGACGGCGTCTTCGGAGTAGGGTGCCGTTGCGGCGGCGATGTCAGCTTCGAAGGCTGCCCATTCGGATTCGTCGATTTGGCCACCTGCTGCTGCGGCGGCGGGTGTCTGTTTCGCTTGTTGTTGGGATTGTCTTTGGGCCGAGATGTGGGATTTGGAGGAGGCGTAGCTGTGGTCTCCGTTGGTGTTGGGCGTGGAAGCGCTCGATACGCTATCGCGAATAGCCATTGGCGTGGCAGGCCTCGAAGGAATCTTCATCTCGACGCCCTGAACGGGGGTATTCGACGTTCGTCTGCTCAAGGGAGTCAAGGTCTGCTCTTGGCCGCCGTCGCTAGCCACGCGGGGTTGTAGTGGTTGGGGCGAAGCAATCTCGGCCCTGCTCCTCTTCTTCCGGATGGTTTCATCCATCATCTCGTCCTCGTCCTCGTCGACGTCCAGTTTCCTCTTCGCGCTCGTCGACGGCCCGGCTTCCCGCTCGCGTTCCCTCGCGGCGGCGAGACCCTGGAGGACTTGGCGGTGGGACGCGCTCCGGATGTGGGCTTCCCAGAGGGCTTCGGTCTTGACGGATTCGAGGCATAGTGAGCAGGAGAGCTTGCCGGACTCGGAGTATTGTGCGTGGGGGTGGGTTATCCTCCGGGCTGCTTGTTGCTGCCGGAGGAGGGAGCGTACGTCGGCCATTGTTGATTTTTTGAAAGGTGTTGTTGAGCTATGGGAGCTCTGGAGGGATGAATGAGGGGCTGATTTCGGAAGGGATGCTGATGTGCTGAGGAGTCAATGACGAAGGGGTAGACGTGGGAGTGTCCAAAAAAGGGGAGGGGAGAAGGTTTGAGCTAGGGATGGGGGAATTAAGCTCCGGACTAGTCCTGGATCTGGTGCCACTTCCAATTGTTCAGACGCCGTGTCTGTTCGGTTGGCGAGGCGAGGCGGGCTGAAAGTGCAACAAGAGCGGTGGGCGGAGCTGGTCAGAAAGGGCCAAAGCTCCTTGGGCCGGGGTTTAGCCGGCGCATTGTGGAACAGTGGGAACAGTGGGAGGGAGCATTTTGTGATGCTGAGAGCTGCTTCCCCTCTATTTCAAGTAGGGGCGTTATGAAGTTAGTAGATTAGACCACCTGATTCCATCGTCTTTCTAATTTTCACTTATTTTACTCGCGGGGATTTGTTTTGACCTGTTAACGACTTTGTGCTCCTATCTACAAACCCTGCGGACCCATCGACAATAGCGAATCGGTACCATCTCACCTTGTCGTCACTTCCACACGACCTCATATACATCTTACAATTGGGGTGCTGCTCCCAGCACCTACTAAAATCCCTTCCCGATGGGCGATCCCCAAGATTCCCAGCAACCGACACGAAGCGCCCTTGCTTCAACATGGCCCAATCCGCCTCCCTTCTTCGAAGACTTCACCGAAGAGAAGCTCGAGCGATTCCGGCAATTCGTCGACAGCCAGCCGAAAGCAGGAGATCAGAATGAAAACGGACCCGCGGCGAGGATACCGAACATACCGACGGATTTGATAAATCTACAACCGCCAGCGGAGCCTGAAGATGGGAAGTGGAGAGTGTTTGGGGACCAGTACACGGTATGAATGCTTCACGTCATATCCAAGGTTTCTCTAAGGCTTTATTTATTGATTTCGTATGCCAGCTTGACGACAAGTTACCGACCCTCGAAGAACAAGGGATGCCAAAACTGGGCGCCGAGAGTGCCTCGCAAGACGAGCAAGGGAAGGAGGGCAAGCATCAGGACCGAGCCTTTGAGCTTAAGCGGCTGGCGAAGTCACTACTTTTAAATTTCCTAGAATTACTGGGAATTCTCAGCATAGACCCTGCACAGGTACGATTGAAAACTGCTCAACCTGCTTTATCCTATCTCCCACATATGAATACTAACTCTCCGATTACTAGGCCGAAGAAAAGGCCAATGACCTTCGGACACTCTTCATCAACTTCCACCACGTCCTCAACGAATACCGACCCCACCAGGCTCGAGAGTCTACGATCGCCCTCATGCAAGAACACCTCGACCGAACGCGCGCCGAGACGGCGGCCATACGAGAGAGCGTGGACCGCACGAAGCGGGTTATCGAGGGTTTGGGGAGTATTGAGATTTCGGCGCGGCCCGAGTCGGTGTGGGTTATAAGGGGCAAGGAGGAGGAGGAGGTGAAGGAGGGGGGGCAGAAGAGGGAGGCGGAGGTTTGGGCGGCGGCTGATGAATTGATTTTATAGCGATGGGAGAGAAGATTGTTGTTATTGGTATTCAGACTCCGGCTACGTCGGCATGTTCGCTACATATGGCCCTTCGAGGAATGGGGATTGGCCTGGCGGAACAGTTTGGTTCCATGATGTTTGGTTTTGGACGCATCAAAAGCGAAAGGGCACGGCATTCACATGATATATGGACTTAGGAACTCATGATTCGCTCTGTATAAAACAAAAAATACCCTAAATTAATTCACTTTCCAATTCAGAACTGATCCACCTCGCGCGTGCTTTTAAAACCACCTTCACGTCACATCCAGCGCCGTACCGTATCGCTATTTAAGGAGAGAATTCGCTGGTCCAATCCGGGGTGAGGAGAAGGGACGAGATAATTCGAGAGAGACGTAGTCGTCAAAACAGGAGAGCAATTGCATTTTTTAAGAGAATGGGGCCCGCCTTTTAGAGAATAACGCAGGGGATGCAACAGCACTCGTAGTCGCCGCACTGAATGCATTGGGTCTTGCCGGTCGCGTCGGTGGGCTTGACGATGCTCTCGGCGATGGAGGTGGCAGCGCTGCCGGGGGCTGTAGAGGCGGGCATTGTTGCGGATTGCGCGCGGGTCGAGGCGGCGAATTTGGTGGTCGGATGAAGGTTTTCTTGAAGACTTTAGAGTATGCGTGGCTGGGAATGGGAGACTGAGGATGGAGTTGGAATTGGAATTGGAATTGGGCGATTTTGATCGTCGGTGAGATTGCGGGGAGAAATATCCCGACTTGGACTTTGGAGGGTGACGTTGCTCCTGGGGCTGAGGACGAAGTCCTGGTTGAATTCTCCAAGTTTATTGGTCTTGATAACTTTGCGTTTTCTGCCCTTATAGTTGCAATTATTATAAGACCCCAAACAACGGATATAAAAAGGTAAAGTTGGAAATTGGTCATTGCACACTACTTGACAGGCCCATCTCACTGATCTCACTTTCCGTGCGCCATGGATAAGAGTCGATATATTTGGCTGTCGACTTGTACACTCCCGCCGGGGATGGCTAGGGGAATAGTTTTACAGTTCTTAGACTGGGTTGGCTGGCCTGCATCTGAATTGGCATTCTGGCTGGCCGCTCATCTACGCTCGTGGACGAGGACACCCGTAACCAAGAGGCTGTCTTTCGACGTAGATTTTACCCATAATGTACTTATTGATATTTTATGTATATACTTTGGGATCGGATGTGCCCGATGAACCCTGAAATCAACGCTATCAACAACCTTGCGGTGACGCACACATGAACTTTACAACCCAAACATGCCATGCCATAAAGCAGAAACAGAGACGCCAACGCCATTACCATATGCGCTTCGCCACCATCTCATACCTCGAGACTCTCTCCAGATCATCATCCTGCACCTTGTCCTTCTTATTCCTCCGCTTCAACCCCTCCTTCTCATCAGCATTCAACCACTTGCTCCTCTCATCACCAATCTCTACGTGGCCATAGCCGCCCGACCTCTTACCCTGCGTCATGTGCGACTCCCTCTCCAGCTTCCCCTGCGCGATTTGGTGTTCTCTGTGCTTCATCTTGGCGTATCGCTGCCGCGAGTAGTGCAGGAGCACCATTCCGAGGAGAAGCTTCACTATGAGGAGGACGAGGAATACGATGAAGAAAAAGACCACCATCGTGACGGCGGCAATGGCGTCGTCTTTCGTCCATTCCCACCACGGGCGCTTCTTGCGACCGCCGGGTCCAAAGGGATCGCCGTACACGGACCGCCCAAGGGAGTCCCTAATTAGTGTATCGAATCTCTCCAGCGCCGCCAGAATGGCCGGTGAAGTAGGAATGGCGGTATTCTCCGTCAACGACGTATGAGTGGAAGGGGGGATTGGCGGTGAGACTCGTGTTGATAGGAACATATGGTAGGTTTGGAAAGATGCCCGGATGAAGAGGCAGGAAAGAGGGAGGACTGGAAGACCTAGCCTTCGAGTAAGGGACGGGGTAGTGAAGGCCTGTGGATATTAGTTAGTCTTATTTGGTATTAGAGAGCAGGGTGAACTGCCCTAGAGTGTGCCAAGACTCACGTTGGTGTAGTAATCCTTGCACAAGATGTCAAGGACTCGGCTATAAAAGGTACGCTTGATGTTGTTGAATTTGGTAATGTAGGCATGTTTGATGATATCAACCAGGATTTCACTACCAATGACAATGAAGAACGGTGAAAGAACCTCTCCAGACAATATCCAGGTTGGCATTATTGTGAAGCTATGTGGAAGGATGGTCGGGCTATGCAAAGGCTGCGTATTTGATGGTTCTAGGTCCCCGGTACCGGCTCCGGGAACGGACAATCCGCCCACTTCAACAACATTGCGCATGCCAATGATGAGGAGCATGATCCAGAGTTGGAATCGCTCGACGATGTCGGCGCAGGTAAGTTGAAATAGATTATCCCTTTCGAACCGCTTGAAAACTGTGCTTTTGACCTCCACGAATTGATTGGACATTAGCAGAGTCAACAGCGCATTGGAGTAGGAGTTGACGGCGACATTCAGTGTGATGCATTGGAAATAGAGCGCGATGGCATGGGCGACGTTGTACGCTAGGGCGAGGACGAACATGCCGAGAGGCATAAGAACCTTTGACCGGCCCGAGCTGTTCCTCGCAAGAGTCTCGGCGCTAAATAGACACTCGAGAATATCCTGGCCGAGTGAGCCTAGTAGTCGATCTCCAACCTGTGGGAGAAGGGTTCAGCGATACATTTATCATTATAGAGCACTACACGGTGCCTGGAAAGGGTTGATAGCTACCTCAAGTAAGTTGAATATCACGTAAAGTTTTATGTCTGACTGGGCTCGGATAAAATGATACATCCGGCTTCCGTCAAGTTTCATGAGAGCAATCGAGCTGCAGATGATGAGGGCTCCCTGGAGAAGATCTGCTTTGTTATAAGCAGATAGATTTGAGGGCCTCGATTTCGTTCGACGATGTCTGAAAATCGTCGAGGCAGGGCGAGGTTTGGTCTGTGGACCGCGGTTAACATAGCCCGTCGTCGAGGAAGAAGATTCAGCGTTCGCTGGTTGTGGCGCCCCAGATTCTGAAGGATTCGCAGGCTTTCCCTCTGATGAACACGAGTCGACAGAATCTCCCCTTCTTTTTCTTGATATTCTAGACCTAAATATCCCGCGGGTCCATAGACGTCCCAAGCCGTACCACACGAAGCCCGTAATCCATTTGACTTCTTTGGCAAAGACGTGGCCCCACCATTGGAATAGGATGCCAACGGCAATGAAGAAGCGGAGGGGGAGGATGGTGAAGGTATAGAGCCATGAGTCAAGACAGGCCAGGGCTCCAATAGTCAAGGTGCGTTCTAGGAAGGGCGGGAGAAGGATCACATTGATTAAACGCTCAATCTTGATCCGACTGGACTCATAGGGAACATCGATGGTCGCGGGCCGCTGGATATAAAGAGGACTAGGCTTTTGGGCCGCAAGCTCGAGCTGAAGATGGGTTGGCAAGGACACAGGAGGAACCGGAATGGGTGTAACAGGTGTAATGGGTGTACCAGGGGCAAGCGCTGGGTTCTTAGGTGCAGAGTCTCTCCTTTCTGGTCGATGGAAGGGCAAAGGACTCTGGTGCACGAGGGGCGTTGTCGGTAGAGAATGAAGGTTTAAGTGGGGTCCACCAACAGGGTGAAAGGAGTTGCGGCGAGGAGAAGAATGTACCGAGCCACCTCGATTTCTAGAAATCGGCGGTGTGGACAGCGTCCGCGCATTGGTAGGTATTCGTAAAGTCGCGGTCGTATTGTCGCGATCGCCATCCCTCAGATCGCTACGTAGATCGGCTGCTGAGTTTCCCAATATCGACTCCCTGATTTCCTGCAACTCAGAAGGTGAAAGACGACCAGTACGGCGATGGTCTGCCGTCAGTATATCTGGGACAACTGCGATTGGGAGCGAGTGAGGAGAGTCGGTCAGCTGGTGGATTTCCGCAGCCGACAGCCGTCTGACATTCTCCTGGCTCTTGCTGGTTCTCATCGGCCGTCCTTGCGCGACAACATTGCTCCCATTTATTTCTCGTTTTGCCGGATCGTCGATCGGTAGGGGTGGTGGCATGGAGCCAGAGGAGGAGGATGAGGAGAAGGAAGACGCATCGTTCGGGTCGGGATCAGCTCGAGTTCGAGTCGACGAAACGTCGGAAGAATAATCTTCATCGGAATGAATCGTGGGAAGCGGTGTCCCAATGTTTGAGGACACAGTCGATGCGATGCTTTGCGTGCTCGGGGGTGGCGTTGGAAGCGGTGAGGGAAGGCGGTGGGATGTCGAGTCGACGATGTCGTCTGCGGGCGGTGCCTTGACATCTAGCCCATTACGACCACATGAAGACATGCCGTCTATAGTATCATTATCGCGGTCGTCGTTTCGCTTAGCTTCGGCGGCGACGAGGGGTGGTCCTTTGCGCTGTTCCTCCATCTTGCAGTCGGCGATGGGCCGTTGTCTGAGACTAGACCATGCTGAGTTTCAAGGGTTCAATCTGGACTCGGGTTCGCCAAGAGAGTTTGAGTTTAAGGTTTCTTCAAGCCCCAAAGAATGGAGGCGGCGGAAACCTGCAGGTCGTACAACGCTAAGGAAAAAGGAAAGAAAAGGGTAAAAAGGAAAAAAGGAGATATCAATTCAGTTGCTTGAGGCGGACAGGTGATCAATTGATGCTGGAAAGCGTGCTGCTAAGCGTCCTTGATTATTTGCTGCAGGTTTGACAGGTGATGGCAGTGATGACACTTCGTTGGGATTTGAGTGGTTGTCCGGTCCAATTTTAGAAGGCTCAATCGGATTTACTACTAACGCCGGAAACGGAATGGCTGACATAATATTGCTCTGTCCAAAATCTTGAAGTCACCCCCATCGTCTCTGGTCCATCATCGATTTTCCTCGATCCCGGGTATTATGTCTTCTTCTCAAAATCGTGGTAGCCTCTGCCGATTTGAGTGGTCACAACAGCGAGAGCGCGAGGCAACATGCTAGTAGTACCGAGGATGTACTCTCCCACCTGTTTCATGAGCTGATGAAGAAACTGCATCAGACCAGAGCCGTTTACAGCTTGATTGGCTTCCACACGTGAGGGCCTTATCTGCTCCCCCAATATGTTCTGGAAGTTGGCTCGGCCTTGCGACTATGTCTAGCTGCGGCTGCCACTTGCACAGCTGATTGGTACCCTCGAACCTCAGGCGTGTCTACTGACAGTCAGAAAACGCCATATGATCGAAACCGACTAGGTTGTGCCGAGGAAACCTCAGGGGGAGTGCCAGTCTCAGGCAGAACCGTTGGTTTCTGGGCGTCTCGGAGTGTTGCCACGATCTTCTGGGCATCTAGACGGTCAATACTTGGCGTCGGGATTGTGCATAGGTCGGCAAGATTTTCATTTGTTGAGTAGACGTGTGTATTCATCTTCTTCTGAGTTATCATCGCCTCCTCCATTTGGATGCTTCACGATGGTATTAATGGCGTTGCTTCTCAGGATTTGCTTAATCATCGCAAATTCCCATACCTGACGCGGTGACGAAAATGAGTTCTCGCCATCCAGAATGACAAGATCTGCACTAGGTCGCCCGTTCTGCTAAATATCGACCATCTATCCGCGGACAATATTATACTTGGGAGGGTAGGCCAATTATCTCCGAACTCCACGCTCAAACACCTTCCGGGCTTTCTCGGCAGCGGCAGCATTCTCCTCTCGCTAAACATCCAAAAGCAGAGGAGAAAGACGCTGACAACATATTCCTGATTTATGGGATGACTGCTCATTGTGACATGATGTCAGACGGGCAATGATCGATCCGCGAGACAGAGAACCAACTCGGCGGGAAGGACAGAAAGGTTCTCGAGACCTTTACCGAATTGCTCCTGGCGTTTGAGACGTTCTCAAGGGCGCTAGACGGTTACAGTATGTTTCGCAAACGTAAGATAGAGAAGATGAATATACTCAAGAGCTGTCGAGGCCGCCAGCAGAAGGCCAGAGTCAAGGATTTAAGCCCCAGGCGACGCCTCAATCTACCATCCTTGAGCTTGACGATTACAATGCTTGGATGGGAGCCAATGAGAGACAGATATCTCGATTGAAGATCACTCAGTATTAGCATCACTTATAGTTTAAGCACCCTTATCAATTCCCGAAGCTGCTTAATTTTTCATTAGGATTTTGGTGATGTCTGCTAAGTGCGAGGAATTATTCTCGGCAGTAGGGCAAAATCCGAAGACTCCCTTATGAAATCGATTGGAAGCTCAGATCACTAGGGTCTGCCAAGTGCTAGGTTCGTGGCTCCGAGACGACATTATTGAAGAATTCCAAGCCGGTATTCGTTTGTGCGGCAGATGAGGCTCTCTAGGAACTCATCAACGAAAGTATAGGTGCCCGTGGAGACATGTCAGGCGTGGAAGGGGAGAGTGCGATTGGGAAGAGGCTCGAATGGGGCCGCGGGGGAGGGAATATAAGACAGATCGTCAATATGAGATAGGGACTTGGGGGCTTGTGGCTACTGCACCAGGAAGTTGCTGGTTGATAGGTCAATTCCGTATTAATCCATTCCACGGCGAGGATGTCAATTTGATCAGCTCCACGATGAGCAGACCTAGACACTAATCCCACCTAAGATGTCCCCCAAATTGACTTGTTTGAATTGATGAGGATTTTCCATCAATTAAACATTTAGAAACGAATAACCGTTACTGTCCGACAACAACCAACCGGGCTACGCACCATCTCAGTCCCTCTTCCCTGTCTTCCCCGCCCTCGCGAAAGCCGCTACTGTCGCCCTACCCGACTGTACGAGCAGGAACGTCGGAATTACAATCCAAAACGAGTTCAGAAGCACCATGTACCCATAAAAGTAATACCTCTCCGGCCGGGAGAATTCGAGGCCTCGGTAAATGTCCTCGTGGAAAAAGGTGCCGTAGTACAAAACATCACCGTAGAGCTGGCCGAGGCTGACGACCGTTTGGAGAAAATACCGCGCGGGGTGGTTGGTGGTGATTAGGTAGACCAGGATAAATGAGAGCGGTCCCCAGGCGAAGGCGGTGATGGTCTCCATGCAGACCATGAAGGCGTCTCGAGTTAGGTAACGCGAGTCGGAGAGGGAGTATTCTTTCCAGAGCTGGTTGAGGACTGAGGAGCCGCTGGCGACATGGGTAACGGCAAAGTTGCCTAGATACGGGGGAGAGTTAAGGTTAGCAAGATGGAGAGAGGCTCCCGTTGAGTGAGGGACTAGGGAAGAGAAGGCTACGAGGAGACGGACCTTCAAGGACGAGATGGATGCATCCGCACAGGACGAACCACATCGCCGTTGTCAGATCGGCCGTGGAGAGCTTGGGCGCCGCGCGTCGGATGAGGAAAAGCGCCGGGAGCAGGGCACCGGCACAAGCGGTGGAGAAGATGGCGAGGATGGTCTGCGTGGAAAGGGTGTTGGCGACATAGCCCGGAATGTCGACGCCGAGGGGGTAGTACGGGTGGGTGACAGTGATGTTGGCTGCCATGTTGGGTGGTCGGTCACTGACGGGAGCTCGTCGTGGAGTGGTGAGTTTAACTTGTGGGAATAAACAGGTCTTGGACGCTGGCTGCCAAAAAGTGAAGAGAGATTTTGAGGAGAGGTTGAGAGCTGACCGAAAAAGATCTAGAATTGGCGGGGGGGATACGTACTTATTGACCAGTACCAGAGCTACCCTTGCTTGGGATCAATCAATGATGGACTCTCCTATCCCTACCTCGTACTCGGGTTCACTTATTTGATCAATTGATTTCAATTCACACCCCAAATGAACGGGTCCTTTGCCGACTGACCAACCAATACGAGAGATTTTTATTTCGAGCATAGCCAATGGAACAACACATCCAACAAAGCAAACTACACCGACATGTACCGGGTGGTGTACCGGTCATTTTCAACCCTGTCGCACTGCAGTAAGCAGATGCCACCGGGAAAACCCGCGGACCCCGAGGAAGAAATAATCCTACGAAGTACTCAAATGTCTCATACTAGGCTTGGCCATGACGGGTATCGCATTCTCCTTAACCTTCTGACCCTTTTGGTAATATATTGAGGCGCATCTGAGTGCTCGGTGACTTTGAAATTCGAGGAAAGTTGGGGAACATGGCAGGGACCCCTCGACTAAATTGGTATTTGCCCAGATGCCAGTAATCAATTGATCTTGATGGTTAATGTTCCATTCCCCTTTTGGCTTGGTGGCGATGACCTCAATAACCTTCGTGAGGTGAGGTCGCGATTGCCAATTGTGTCCATCAAAATCAGGCACGCCCCACTTCCCGCTCGTTAAACGTAACGACATCTCGTTCCCATTCGCTCGATTAGCTTATGTCATCTAGATAGACGAAGTACTTTGTATTCATTCTTTGAACTCATTGAGCTCCTCCTCAGGATCATCAGACTACCTTCTCTATACTTACTACTTCCAAGATCAATTAATGAAAGATTTTGCGGGATAACCCTAGCCCAACACTCTCTCCAAACCCTCCGCGGCATGCTTGCCCAACAATTCCAAGTTCCCCATGCCCAACAGCTCCAGGACAGTAATATCAAACCCGAAAGCCTGCCGCCACCAATTCCGCATCTCCACGCCCACCAGCGAATCCACTCCCAGCTGCGACAACGGCACACCCAGGCACGCGTCCAAGTCCTCGATGTTCCGGAGCAGGAACGTGAACAGCTTGCGGCCGATCTCCCGCGAAAGGAACGACGCCGTCTCATCTTCACGGAGTATGGCGCTCGCGCCTCCCTCCTCGGCGACGCCCGCTGAGCGAACTTTGGCGATGAAAGCCTGGAGAGCGTCGGCATTGCTGCTGCCTTGATCACCTTGAGAGGAAGAAAGACCCGTGGCATTATGGTAAATCGCCAATCTTCTATCCTTGCGGAAGAATGCGCGATTCTCAGGGTGGCTGAGTGGGATGCTCGTTCCGACGCCGATCATGAACTGGCGCTTTTCGACGAACCCGGCTGTGCCGGAAGCAGCCGATCCATTCGGGGTGACGGAGCTGGTGGAATTGGTTCCGTTGATTGTTATCGCTGCCGAGATGGTTTCTAGCAGCTCCAGCTCTGTGACCATTTGCGCCTTGGCCTGCTTCACCCTCTTCATCAAACCTTTATCGAGCGAGGCCGCCCCAATGTCTCCCACCACGCCGATGTCGACGGAAGCAGCCGGCAGACCGAGGCTGAGTCTGTATTGCACAAAGGCGTCGAGGAATGTGTTCGCGGCACAGTAGTTGGCCTGACCAGGCTGGCCCAGGATTCCCGACAATGACGAGAAGAGCACGAAGAAGTCAAGGTCGAGGCCGGCAGCCAGTGGGGCCTCGTGAAGGAGCCAGGTGCCACGCACTTTGGGCGCCACGGCCGCCTCCCAATCTTCCAGGCGCATACGCGGGAAAGCCTCGTCCCGTAAGACCATGGATAACTGCAGGATGCCCTTCAAGCCCGGGCCAGCCAGCTTCACAGCGCGTGCGACATCGTCGGCGCTTGTAACGCTGCCCTTGACAATGCCCACTTCGCAGCCCATGCTCTCCAGCTCACGCACCAAATCGACGTCTTCCGGGCGTTCACCACCACTCCTGGCGAGGAAGATGAGACGGCGCGCGTTGTGCTCGACTAGGTGGCGCGCCACGGAATGGCCCAGGCCACCGAAGCCTCCGACGAGGAGGTACGACGCTGAGCTATCCAGCTCGAGTTTTTTGAGGGGTTTGGTGAGAGCTGGCGTGTCGACTTTGACGGCGCCATCTTCGTCTCTCATTGAGATGACAATCTTTCCCATGTGTTGGCCTTTTTGCATGTATCGAAACGCGCCTTCGATCGATGAGGCATCGAACGCCTTGATAGGTCGGATCGGCTTAATGTGACCTTTTTCAAAGTACCCCATGACCGATCGAAGAAGCCTAAGTAGTGCGTTAGTATAAATAGGAAGGGGTTGAATGAAAATTGCATCTAGGTACTCACTCTTTACAAGCCTCGGGCTTCTTGGCGTTAAGCTCATCCAGGTCAAAGCATGAATAGGTTCGGTTGGCAAGGAAAACATCCATATCAAGTCGACCCTTGCCTAGAAGGTCACGCTTCCCGATTTCTACCATGGTACCAAACTCAGCCACGCAGCGCCAGGTCGCGTGCAAGAGCTCTCCCGATAGAGAATTCAGGACCAAGTCCACACCCTTGCCCTGTGTCTCGCGCATCAAGCCGTCCACGAAGGTTGTATCGCGGGAGTTGAAGATTCGGTGTGCAGGCAGACCTATCGTGTCGGTCAGGTATCTCACCTTCTCCTCGCTGCCCACCGTAGTGTATATCTCGGCTCCGGCCATCCTCGCGAGTTGGATGGCAGCGAGGCCAACGCCGCCGCAAGCACTGTGGATAAGTACAGACTAGATAATAATGATCGCTGGATTAGACGGGTTCCCAGTATCAATCGCATGATACAGCCCTTGACTCACCTGTCCTTTTTGCAAACGGCCAATGCTGAACAGCCCCGCCGCCGCTGTCGCGAAAATAATGGGCATCGCTGCGGCGTCTTCGAAGCTCAAGCCGTCTGGAATCCTCTCGGAGTATCTCTCGCGGATCACGGTGTGTGTTGAAAAGGCACCTTTGCCTAAGAACATGATGCGATCACCCGGAACGAGATCCTTGACTTCAGGGCCAACGCGAGAAACGGTACCGCTTGCCTCGAGGCCCAGGCCTTCCTCAGGAAAGGCGACGATACCCAGGGCACACAAGACATCCTGTAAAATTCCGTGTCAGCAACTCTAAGCTCCGACCAAAGCCCAGCATAATATCACAAAAGAAAATCGAAGTATGAGAAACTCTTACTCTGAAGTTTAGTCCGGCAGCGTGAATCTCCACCTCCACCTCATCGCCGTTTAGCGGTTTCGCCGCGCGAGGCGTCCATCGCAAAGACGTTAGGCGACCCGGCTTGGCCATTTCCAGATGCACATGGTCCAGGTTCTCTTCGGCTACTTCATCCTTCAGTGAGATGGGGTAGATGCGACCAACGAGGACGGCGCCATCGACAATAGCATACTCCATGTCTGCATTCAGCGATCCATCTTGCTCGCGCGTCTGGAACTGCGTGAACACGTCGATGATGCGATCGACCGAGGAAGTCATATCATCCACCTCGCACGTGGCCAAGTCCACCAGCAATTCGTTGCGGAGCTCGCGTGCGGCACCGATAATTTGGGCGTACCTCGGGTCGCGGCAGCGGACCTGGCATGGATGCGTCACCCATAGCAGACCCGAGCCGCCGAGATTGTTTATCAGGCCCTGGAATGCTTGGTACCTCTCTTCATTGATGTCGGCTAGGAAGGGGCGCTCGCTATCAAGAAGGGAGATTATGTCTTGAGATGGTGGGAGTTCGTCGCCGAGCTGACGCCGCTGGACAGTGTAGCCTCTGGTATGCAGTTGCTGGTAAAGAGCATCGGCGAGGTCAATTTGGCCGCCGCGGTCACTCAAAATCGTGACTGTCTTCTTACCGCCTTCACCATTTTGCCGTGTGCTGTTGGTCTGCGCCCTGGCTACCATGATGGCGTTGACCTGATGCGGCTCTTCGGCATCGAGTGCAACCGCGTCGAGCCCGGCAAAGCCCGCGCCGATCAACTCTGATTCCCACCGTTCCGGAGATACGAAAGGTTCATCCGGTCGACCATCAGCCTCGCCATACCACCAGCCCGGGAGAGTGCCAAACACGTAGTTGGGCCACTTGGAAGGAGAGAAGAGCTCGTGAAGAAGCAGCCTACCGCCCGGCGCGAGCAGCGTGTGCACGTTCTCAAGGCTTTCACGTAGACTTTTGGTGGCGTGGATCACATTTGTCGCAATGACGAGATCGTATTTTTCTCCGTCAAAGCCTTGCTCGGCTGGGCTTTTGCTGATATCCAGCGTGCGATACTCCATGTTAGGGACGTCCTTGAACAACTCCTTGGCCGCGACGAAGAATGCGGACGATATGTCGGTGAAGGTATATTTGGAAAATAGGGCTTGGCCTGTCGGCCCAGGCAGTTTCAAGTGCTTCAGCATGCTAGAGGTAGAAGCGCCAGTGCCTGCGCCGATCTCCAGAATCCGAACGTTGGGCTTAGTGTGAGTGAGGTGACGCATAAAGTCGGATCTATCGCAAGCGTCGGTCGCGACGTAAAGTTTTGTGAGGGTGTCGTCCGCCAACAGTATGCCAAGCGCGTCAGTCTGGCCAGTGAGAAGACCCACGATATTGGTGACTACTTTTTGCATGGCGACAGCGCAGCCTACCATGGGCGTATCTGATAGCTGCTGAACGAGGGTGTTCACTCTATCTATGATATACCGATCGTCGAGGGCTGTGGTGTCCGAATATAGGCCTGTGCGGACGATTTGCTCTTGGTCTCGGATCCAAGCCTTGAACTTTTTCATGTGGTGTAGCGTGGGTTCAACACCCTGAATATGCCGATGGGAGTACACGACACAGAGCCGAACAAGTTCGTTCATGGCATCGGTGTACAGATGGCGAGGAATGGATGGCCGGATGAGGTTGGCAGCATCCAAGAAGTCGATGTGCGGGCCCCATGTAAGTCGTGCTGTGGAGGAAAGGCTGTCTGTCTCTGGTGCCTCGGCCTCCTCGAGGGGCGAAAGCTTTAAGCCCTCCATATGGAAAACCACCTTACCGTCGGCCAATATTTCCTGTACTTGACCGACGACGTCACGGCTGCCCTTGACCAGGGTTGCCGAAGTTGTCACACTTAAGTTGGCATTGGGGTCAGCGGAGCTCATCCACAACCAGTCGATCTTGGTTGGCACTCTTCGGTATTCTTTCGCTTCGACCCGGCCTCTTAAGGCGGCAAGTGCGGCTGATTGGAGGGAGGCGTCTACTATGGTCGGGTGCAAGTGGTAGTGCTGTTCATCTCCAATCGTGACGTCGTCTATGCCGGCTGTCGCTAGGTACTCCAAGGTGCCGGTTCGCAGGCCTTGAAGACGTTGGAAGCGGGGCCCGAATTGCAAGCCCGCCTCACCCATGATCGCGTAGAACCTACGCTGGTCCATCTTCCGTGGGAGGTTTGTCAAGTCCCCGGTCTGCGTCTGCGCTGGCCGCGACGTTTCTGTCGTGGAAGAGACTTGGCCGGTGCAATGCTTTGCCCACAAATGCCCGTTGTGCGAGGCAATGGTAAACTCCCACCACTGACTATCGAGCGAGTCAGTGAGGCGGTACGGACGGAAGGTGGTCACTATTTCTGTGGGCTTCCCTTCACCCAGGACCAGGGCTGCAGCGATCACCACGTCGCGTAGAGCAAAGCCATCTTGCCGGCCACTGATCTGCCTTATGCCCTCGCCGACCATGGCTAGATAGCCTGCACACGGGAAGATGGTATTGCTTTCGATCTTGTGGTCTCGAAGCCAACTGGCGTCCTTGTCTACGTGAAGAAGGTTTCGCCAGCTGGGCTCTAGGCTGGTGCTCTCGAGCTGGCGTATGCCCAAGAGTGGATGGCTCGGGAACTCGCGGCATCGCCATTCATGCGCCATTCTTGATTCCTTCCAGTAGTCGCCTTCGTGGTCCCAGGGATACGTGGGTAGGCCTGGGAGGCAGCGTCCAGGTGGTATGAGCGCTTTGAAGTCTACGGGCATGTTGAGCTCAAAAAGCGTCCCGATAGCAGTCAAGAACGATTCCACGCAGTCCTCGCCTCGCTTCATAGCCGACGCATACGGCGCTGAGCGTGAGGCTTCGGTCAAGATCTGCCGCACGGGACCTGCGAGGGCTGAGTGTGGTCCGATCTCTAGGAAGGCCACATTTTCCATTTGATCGAGGATGCTTGAAACAGCCGACTTGAAGAGTACTGGGGACTCAAGGTTTGTCTGCCAGTAGACCGGGTCCAGAACCGCCTCATGCAGCTTCCCGGTGACGCTCGAGAAAAAGGATTTCTGCGGTGGCTTTGCCACCAGTTCGGAACGCACCGTTGCATAGTATTCCTCTCCAACCTCTTGCATGTGGTGTGAATGATAAGCCTTGTCGACCTTCAGAAGTCTTGCCAGGGCGTGAGGATACGCCTTTTTGATGCTTGAGACGGCCTCTTCGACTTCGGCGGTATCACCAGACAAGGTGACACTCTTGGGTGAGTTCTCACAGGCAACAACGACCTTGGGGCTCAGGAATTCTCGGACATCGTCCCAGCCCAGCCCGATAGCGGCCATGGCACCAGGTCTCGTCTGTTTCGCGGCGGCAAGGCCACGTCGCCAGCCCGCGACAATGGCTTCCTTGGCAGTGAGTGCCCCAGCGGCGTACGCGGCCACAATCTCTCCACTGCTGTGACCCACGACGGCATCCGGTCTTATGCCGGCGGCTGCGAAAAGATCTACCAGGGCAATCTGTACAGCGGTGCATAGTGGCTGCGACAGTTCTGCGGTCTGCACACGCGATGTCTTGGCGGGCTTGAGCAGTTCCTCTTCCAACGTCCATGGTGGGATGTCAGGATACTGAGCCTCTCGCAGGTATTGGTCGAGGGAGCGGATGCTCTTCTGGAAAGACAGATCGGAGCGCAGGAGCAGCTCCCGGCCCATGCGCGGCCACTGAGCGCCTTGACCTGTAAACACCATTACCAAATTGGGTCGTGGGTCAGCTGCCCTTTTGCCTGGGGACGGCGTGCCAGATTGATCTGTGGAAGCCACCATAAAAGACCGATGTGGGAGATGCTCCCTTCGGTTGGCGAGCGTGTAGGCCAGATGCTGGAGGTGGTCGGATGGCTCGGGCTCATTGAGCTTTTCGCTAACCCAGTCTTGGAAGCTCTGCGTCATCTTTTGCAATGACGAAGCTGTGTTGGCCGAGAAGACCAACAACTGTGGCCCGGCTACAGAGGGAGCTCTCGCTACGCCAGGAGTGGCAGCAATAGTAACAGTAGAATGACCATTGGCAGAAAGACCGTCAGCAATAGCAGGCCTTTCCGTCTGGAAGCTGCGAGCCGAGTCGAGAATGACATGGGCGTTGCTCCCTCCAAGGCCGAACGAGTTGATGCTAACCCGCTCGTGGCGAGTCTCGGGCCAAGGAATTGGCTCTAGAGGAACTGTTAAATTGCGTTCTCGGAACGGAATTTTTGGGTTCGGGGTCGAGAACTTGATATTAGGAGGGATGGTCTGGTTTTCGAGACTCAAGACCGCCTTGATCAGAGAGGTAATGCCCGAAGCTCCCTCCGCGTGCCCTAGGTTCGGCTTCACCGAACCGATATAGACGCCTGCGTCGCCGCCAAACACGCCAGCAATGGCCTTGACCTCGAGAGGGTCTCCGATAGGGGTACCAGTCCCGTGGCATTCCACAAAGGCCGTCTGGGAAAAGTCGGTAATACCAGCCATCTCGTACGCCTTCCTAATCATAGCCTCTTGGCTTATAGCGCTAGGTACCGAGATACCCTGTGTTTTACCATCGCTGTTGGTCATGGTGGCTCGAATGACGGCTCGGATGGGGTTCCCATCCCGCACCGCTGCGTCTAGCGGCTTGAGGTAGACGGCCGAAATGGCCTCGCCGCGGGCGTATCCGTCCGCATCAGCCGAAAAGGTCTTGCAAGAGCCTTCGGGGGAAAGGACGCCCTTTTCAGTCATGAAAGTTGTGAGGCCGGGTGCGAAGATCAAGTTGGCACCGCCGACAACGGCGGCTTCGCAATCGCCTCTTTGGAGAGCCACACAAGACTCGTGAAGGCCAACCAGTGCGGATGAGCAGGCGGTGCGGATCGTCATGCTAATCCAGACTCAAATTAGTAAGTGCGTAAAGTAGAAGCAGTAGTAGCAAGTAAAGTAGGCATACCTCGGTCCACGCAAGTCCATTTCGTAAGAGATGCGGTTCGACAGCATGAAGTCATTATACCCATCAACCTTGCTAGGCCCAGACTGCTGAGGATCCCGACTCTGAACCTCCAACCAGTCCTCGCCATAACAGCCCATATAGCAGCCGATAGTGCGGCCCCTGAACCCGACCTCGCCAGCATCGTCCAGACACTCCCTGACGACTTCGAGCATGAGCCGCTGCTGGGGATCCGCAGACTCGAGCTCGGCACGACTAAACGAGAAGCGGGAGGTATCAAGAGCGCCTAGCTTAATACTCTCGTCGAGGAAATAGCCGTACTCCGTAGCAACAGTACCCGGCCGTCCGGACTTTGAATGGTATGCAGAGACGTTGTAACGCGACTCGGGCACGCGAGTCCTCGCGTCTCTTCCGGCTAGGAGAAACTCCCAGAGCTGCTGTGGATTTTCCAAGCCGCCAGGAAGCCGAAGGGCCATGCCGCAGACGGCAATGGGGATGGGGGAAGGCACTCCGGGTCCGGATCCGGCGGCTTGTCGTGTCCCGTTGACACCATTGCTTTGGCTCCCAATGGTGTTGTTGGTCCTCGGAACTGCAGAACCGTTGACGCGGCCATTTTGCCCAGAAGAGTTACCAACAATTCCGTCGTGATGTGCGGCCATGTTTAGTTTTGGGCACTCACTGTGAGACTAGTCAATAGAAACTAATGAGTAGAACAATAATAGAGAGTGTCAAAAAAATTGAAATAGAAGGGAATGATGTCTTCCAAGTCTCATCAAATGGAGGCAGCAGAGATCTCCAGGTCAGCGCATGCTCAAAATGTTATACCTTGCCTTACCGAGCCGTTCAAGTCTAAATGCTCGCCGCTACTTATACGAAGCGATGGTGAGCGTCCTTGTATCGGTACCATCGCCACTAACCATCCGATATCACCTCCCGTCACCCCCGTGGGTTCGTTCTGCTTCCGTATGGGCGTCCAGCTCGACCTACGCGCCGCACAAAATCCCTCAAGCTATCAATGGCATGCCATGCTTTTCTCAGGATCAAGTTGCAGTCATCTCGGAACCTACTGCATCCTTCAGGAATAGAAGCCCTCCTCCCCCATTTGCCCATCGAGTGTCGATCTCACGCAATCACCCTGTCTTCTAATGTTTGTCAGATTTAGACCGTCAGCAGGATCGCGGGACGTCTCGCTGCCGTTTTCGCCGGGCGGCCGAGGAAGAGGGTGGGCCCGTGGGGGGTTTTGGAGTGAGCGAGGCCGACAACTCGGGTAGTACAAAGCCGGGCTTGGCCAGACACGACCGGTGAGATGCCTGGCCAGTGGTTTGGGTGTAAGCACAACCCCCTCAATACCATCAATATAGCGAAGAACGGCACGCTGTTCCGACTCTCGGAACTGGGTCCAGGTGGTTATAATGATGTTCTCCTATAGGATCGATGTATGTGCGCGACGCCGCAAGTTTCGGCAATTAACTGTCCAAGACTAGGCTGCGAGATCTTTCAACCGTTCTCTCATGCCCGTGCAAATTGCCGAGGGAATAGCTAAATGTGATAACATAAAGAACACGGATTGTTCTCGGATTGGTGGTCAGAGTAGTGCAGTATCACGCATACGAAGGATCATGCTGGAGATCTGGGGCGTGCCTCTTCCTGCCGGATATTGCGCCCGCCAGCGCTTTCCGCTCTCGGAAGATGTGGCACAATCAGCTCATCTTCATCGAGCACTACTTCCATTTGGCCGAATATGAATAGGGGCACAGACGAGTATTGAAAAGGGACGACAGTGGCTACAAAGAAGACCCCTCCTGATCTACGAGAAGTTACTTGGGGCTTTGTAGGCTGATTCAATTCTATCGCAGCCAGAGGATAGTCGGGCAAGGGAGAAACGGCAGGCTGGAAATGCTTCATACTAGGATGTTTTCGCCACAAAGATCAATTGATGAGAAGGGTAGTTTGATCGTAAAGCAGTTGAAGTATCAATAGAGTTAGCTTGACAAGGGAAAATGACAGGCGAGTGATACCTTCGACATGACATATGAAACCAATATATTTAACTAATGAATATATGCAACCGCAAACTATTCCGTGCCTTTTTCTGCAGTCGCGTATCCAGCACGCCCGAGATTGATCCTTCATCTCGACAAACTTGCAGTCGATCTCGCTCTAATCAACTCCGTCGTTCGTCCCGGCTCACTCAGCACTAACTTCAATTAGCTAGCGTAGATGCCGATGATCCAATCCCTCTGCAACTCCGACCACTCGGATGTTAGGTTTTGCGGGCCGCTCCGCATTACCCATGGCTAGTTGATTGGATGGTAAGACGGAGCGGGAACACCAGGGGCAGGGCAAAATAGGACAGGGGAGGACCGGGCAGGGCAAGGTAGGGCAGCTTGTGGGGGGCAGGGGACGCAGCTGTGCGGCGTGGTGACATTAAACAATCTTTATCAACGAAACGAGTTGACACTTCCTTGGCAGTGCTACAGAGATTGACGGAATTGGAAGTGTATTTGAGCGAGATCCGGTGAGATTGCCGTTGGCCTGACCCCCCTTCATGTCTTGATCCGTCATATTGGTGCGAAAAAAAGCTCACCATGAGCAGCCTCTGCATATGCAGAAAGAAAGCTTAGCAACCCTCAGCCATGTTTAGCGAACTTTTGCTTCGACGATCGGCTAACATTTCTCCTCTTGGCTATTCCCTACCATTCTCGCCGAAACTTACCGTCTAGACGAGACAGCTTTCTCGATAACGCAATCAGGACGAGTGATTGTTGGACCTGGAGGGATAGCTTGTTGACACGGGAGACGGTCTGCAAGTAAGGCTGGAAAGGCATGGTGGTCAGCTTCTCGGGGAGCTTCTCGGGGAGCCTTTATCTCGACCAGATTTCCAATTCATGCGTCTGATCATGAGACCTTGGCCGAGTCCTCTCGCATTACCCTCCATAACCGTTAAATTGGCCCTTATCATAAGTCTTTACTCGATGTTTTGATTTCTCTTGTGTAATTCTATCGTTTTATCATGTCTTCCGTTCACGCTGACCACCCCAATGTATGAGTGAAATCCTGAAGCCGTCTCCGAATGCGGCCAGGCGAGGCCCATTATTCTCACAATTGGGTCATGAAATCGAGAGCGGGGAGGACGCCAGCCCTCCGGAGTCCACGCTCTCTTCTTCACGCGTAAAACGAGAGGGAGAGAGAGAGAAGGGGGGGGGGGGGGGGGAAACCCCCCGACACCAAAGACAGGACCCGCGGACACGGCCTCGTGGAAACAGCCCCGCCAAGGCAAAAGGAACAGTTACGTAATCCAACAAACAAAACATATAAAAAGCATAAGCAGATAAAACTGGCCTTT
>SJVG01000542.1:0-26161 GCA_034774675.1 Scedosporium minutisporum
GGTTTGTGGAGGAGGATGAGGAAGGGGTTGATGGCGGAGTGGAGGAGAATGGTGAGAATGAGGAGTGAGGGAGAGTGTATATGTAAACTAACTGCGATGAAGTCCCGGTTTTTAAGTATTAGATGGATGTTGGAATTTACGACCGTTGGTATCTGCATCCTAGGGAATACCTTGGGCTGATGTGATAAAGTATTGCCCGCCTCTCCGTGAATGAGACAGATTCTGTTTGCAAGTTCAAATGATATACGTTGATGGAGGACGGAAAGGGCAAGTGGGTGGATCCTCACGATAGTTCGCCTTGCGTTTTCAGCCTGAGGAAACCCGCCGTGCTCCACGCGCAAGCCTTCGAGCAACGTCTTGATAGGTGAGAAAGACGTGCAAATGCTACTGTGTGTGAGATGCCAAGCTGTATCACCGCGTATTGGTGGAACAGACAGAAGAGTCAGAAGTATCCCGTGGTGGGCGCACGTTTGCTACACCCACTTGAACGGTGCGGGCGAGATGACTCTGACTTGAAGTTCTGGTTCAACATGGTACGATGTCGCCGGTCTTGGGAGTGGCAGTGAAGAAAGGAGTTGTGGGGGGCTGCAGGAAGCTGTTTGTTGGTTTGTTTGATGACAGCCAGTCGTTGTTCTTGGGGCTATCTAACTGGGGTATTTTTATTTTATTTCTCGAGTTAATATTTCTATATTCACGGGGCTGCGATGTTTGTTCGATGAAGTCGATGGGTGCTTTGGCTATGCAGACCGAAGACAGTTCGGTGGCATGAGGCGCTTATCCTCTCTCGAGTTACTTCGTAGTCTGACCATCGGCTTCTGCTTCAGCTTTCCCATTACGGAACAAGACAAGACATTTAGGAATCTAAGACAAACATCACGATATACCCCGTTCTGGACGGTGATCTGATTACTGTTCCTTGCTTTCGCCTTGTGCCGCCCGTGGACCCGTGAGACCCTTATAAATTCTGAAGTGAAGGTCGTGCTCTTGACCGAAACCTGATGCAGAGTTTGCAGGGGTTTTTATATCTCCCATCTTGGCGGCTAAGGAATAATACGAAGGGCTATCCTACTTATTTCAACCTCATCTCAGGCCCTTGGTTACAGCTTGTTCCCCAGCATACCGAGGGGCAACGATCTTCGCTGCAAGAGGCACATCCGAAATTATTACCCTTCTTTTAAGAATGTCCATCCCATCTTTTGTTTGATCGGAAGAAGATGGGGGGGAAGGAAAATAACAAAAAAAGGGGAAAGGATGGGCGTCTGTGCCGGTGACGTCTCAGATGGACGGATCAAGCCGGGACATCTCTCCTGGAATGTTGGTTGCCCTTTTTGGGCGTTCCTGGAGGGAAGTTCAAAGTTTCGGGGTTCAGGTGATTGTTGTTCAAACTGAAGTTTGGGGCTCTGGGGCAGAGATAAGGAGGCTCTGCAGTTTGGATTATCAGATTGGTGTATGATTGAACAGAAGAGGTCCTCCGTATAGCACCGAACGTATATCGAGCTCGTTGTAAGGGACGATTAAGCGGGTGGGGGCGGGTTTCACAGCGTAGAAAGGGAAGCCAAGGGACGGGCTATCTTGCGACTGTCACATAGCGTTGAAGCGTGGTTGATAGCCTCGCTATTGCTCCTCTGATCTATACTACTTGTTCGTCCAATGTGCTACAAATACGAAGAGTTTGGATCTTCCATCATGTGAGGGTTAGAACGTTGTAAGGGAAGGACGTACAGGAAGGACGCCTTGCTATGCCCTGCCTTGCCCTTCCTCGGTATGACAACGGTTTTGGGCATCACCGAAGGTAAAAGGAATCAATACGACGGAGTACACACATGACGCAGCCCCAGGTGGCGCAGAGATTTATACAACGTAGTAGCAATGAGCGAGGCGAAGGACGGCCGTGGAGCTTGCATCCATCGACGATACCGGTTTGGAGGAGGGGAGCATGTAGCATGGTATTAGTTATTTGTTCCTCTCTCACATTCGCCTATTTACCCAAGATGGGACAGACTGCAGGGAAGATCTTTTCTGCACTATAGTTTAGATGGGAGATGGGAGAAATCAACCCCAGATTAGGGACCTTCCCCCGGACACCCTCGGCGGCTGATCTGGGTTTCGAAGTGAATCCTGGGTTTTCCTGCCAACGTAGAATGCGCAACACCTCATACACACTCTCAACTGATGTCTGCGGGTAATACGGGTAATTGTACCTGATAGTTAGGGCCAATCTCTATATAGGACTGGGATGGGACGGCGTGGCTTGATGAAAGGGGGTCTTTTTTGATGACTTTCGGATGAGATTCCCGATCCAAAAATGCTTAATTACCAGGCTGCGACGGGTGGCTGGACGAGAGAAGAGGGCCAAGAAAACGGATCAGGTTAGATAGAAATGTGTATTTTTGGGGGTCCGATAATCTTCGGCGGCGTGTGGGCGAGTCGTACGAAAAACGCGCGACATTGGCCGATGAAGGCGATTTTCTTATGACGGAGCTGAACTTTGACTTTTCCGTGGTAGGTAGTTACAAGGCAAAGGAGAAGAAGGCAAGGGCGTGGCTGGGCAGCCATATACGAACGCGAGGAAGAGAGATATCCCTTCAGTAAGAGTAGATATATAAGCTTGTCGAGGAAACCATTGCATGCTCCATGTACGCAGAAAACGAATGCTTAAAGGCATGTATGTAGGATGCGATGTATGTATGCCTTGCGCAGGTGTTCTCGATATGCGCCAGATGAACCCTTATCTTTTCTCTTAAAATTTGTCCTATAAAAACACAACTATAGCTGCTGAAGGCTATCATCTCGGCCCAATGCGTCGAGGATCACCTGGGCATTCATAGATGGCGCGGTAGAGTGGTTGCATTAGATGCCATGCGATGCGCTGATGGGCGTATGCATGGAACGACCACAGATACAGGAAACAGAGCGCAGAAGGCAGAAACAGAAACAGAAACAGATAGACGCACTGCGCCGCAAGAGGAAAAGGAAACGGGACGGACAGGGAGACGGAATGTCAGGGTTAATACGACATGTGGTTACTTGGCGGCGGCAGTCAGAGGTCCCTTCATTCACGTCAGACATCGGACACCAAAAAAAGGAGACAAAAAAAAGATCAAAAAAAAGAAAGGGGCAAAAAGCACATCGAACTCGGGTGAGAAAGGAAGAGAGTCCCCGTTCCCGATACAAGGAACAACCTTGATGCGCGTCGCGTGGGGCGCGTTTGAGTTGCTCCGTATTGCTTGGGGTTGCTTCTCGTGCACAAAAGGGTAAAGACCGAGTTGAAAAGGGTAAAATGGCATTTGGTAGGGAGAGGGTGGCCCGCTTCCGTCGTTCCAGAGGCGGCAGGTTTCTGGAACAACGAAGGACGGGACGACCAGGTTGGCAGCTAGCAAGGTACTAAGGTTGATTGATATTAGTCCAAGACTGTAATATAAGAAGCCGAAGTACCGCGTGGCACGAAGAAGCCAAAGAGCTCGAAGAAGTACTTCTATTCTCTATGCAATCTGTGGGCGGGAGAGGACTGAAGGACGCCGAGAAGTGCCCAATTTGCGGCATATGAATTTTTTCATTGTAAATTGAGGAATTTCCCGGCTCTGGACTCGGCGAGTTCAGGGCTGGAGAAGACTGGCCTGATGGCATTGGCTGTTTATGGCATGCAGATTTCTCTGCATCTTGGATGGATGGATGGATGGATGGATGCACAAAGCCCTGCCCTTGCCCTTCGCGGTGGATCTTAATGGAAGCCAGGAAACACAGCTTCACAGCTTCAAAACTGGAATATTAACCGACAGAAGACGTCATTATGTGCTGGACTTGTCACGAGCTGGCTCAAAGTCTCAGTGATATCGAAGACCGTGAACAATACTGTATCACCCTTAACTTTGGATGTGGTTCGACCAGGGCATGGGATGGCTTGCAAGTATTGGAGTAGCGCGCTCCAGCACGCTGGTTTACTTTAGAGGCGGGAAATTATGTTGCAATATCATTTGATCCTGGCAGTGGGAAGTTACCCATGCCCAATGAGCGTGGGACGCGTCGGGACTCTATGAGGCAGTCCGCTAGGATGAACGCGTTCTTCCCGTATTACCTTCTCAAGATTTGAGATTCGAAGAGTCTATCAAATGCTCCATCTCCCTCTAAATAAGCCCAAGGAATGCATCAGTGGCAAGACGAAATAAGCATTGGAACAAATTCTAACTGAGCTTCCAGAAGAGGTTAAGTGCATTTTCTTCTTCTTCGTCTCTTTTCTCTCTCCTCTTTTTCTTGCATGTGTCTGTCAAGAGGTCAGATATGCCCGGCGTAACCGTCTCTTTTCTCTGCCTAGTGTACATATTTCCCTCTTCCTTTCATGCGGAGAGACCTAACCCCAAGTCTCGACCACGATGGATTTGTAAGGCGAATTGCCTTGGGCTTCTTGTGGTGGACGACAACCCAAGCCCGATCTGTCTTGATGTGGGATTTTTTCTCTCTCGATCTTTCTTCCCTCCTCTCTCCCTGGCAAGAAACAAAAGGGCGATGATATATCTATTTTATTTCTCACACTGAAGATCGGACTTCAACACTTAACAATAACAAGAGCAAGGGCCTAAGGTGGGTGTCTTACATTATGTACATTCCAGTCGAAAAAAGGAAAGCAACAACTGCGAAAGCTTGGAACTAAAGTATACTCTTGTAGAGGCTTAGTAATGTCACTTTACTACTACTTTAGTAGTTGGATATACATGTGTCTTTCCTTTCTAAAGTTTCTCCATGTACTTCCTGGCGAAGTGAGTTTACTTCGTAGCTTCAATGTTTCCTGGCCCGGCCCCACAACTCCGAAGGAAAAATGTTTTAGCGCAGACTGCCCCGTATCACCCAAGATATTGGATCATTGATTTGACCCATACAAGACGAAGTACTTTCAAGTACGAAGTATATTGATCAGCTAAAAAGGAAAAAAAAAAGAAAGAAAAAACTGGAAAGAAGGCGGGAAGAAAATGCTTACTGATCAATTTTTTCTCTCATATGTGCGACGTGAGGGCGCACGAGGCAAAAAGGCAAAGAAGGGCAAAAGCCTTATTCGAGTCTGTCCTCTGTGTCCTGTAACAGTTTGCGTACCCTACTCTACTGGCAAGTGTAACACGACATTATCTTCAATGTTGTGGCCCTGGTATGAGAACTGGCGAGCTTCGCTTCTGATATTAGGCCCATCACACACGCACACCCCAGACATATTCAAATGTGGTTTGTGCTTGAAGAGGAAGCTTCATCTTGACCTGACATGACATCAAATGTATCATCATGGGGGTAGTGTATCACAGCCACAGCCAAAGAGACCCTGGATTTGCGGCCGAGATCATTGATGGCTGTCATCCGGCAAACTCACAGTAGAAACGGGAAACGTAGTTGGATCGGATGCATTTTTGCTCCCTTTCTCTCCAAAATTCGTCTTGTGGACGAGAGCTGGCAGTACGAATACAGTCAGTACCAGGGCTGGCTGCCTCCACCTCTGGTATGATGGTGATTTGATCTAATCATTGATCCATTGGGTGACCTTCCAGCACACAATACGTAGATTCGGCGAGTATTGATTGATGATGTTACCCTGTTTGGTGCTCCAGTTGGCTCCTCAGTTCATCGGAACCACAGAAGCAGTAACTGGAGGAACAGTGGAGTGCCACTGGCGGATTAGAGAATAGAGGGTGTCGAGGGACCGTGCCACCGGCTCTCACTGGATGATTGGCGCTGGCACGCCAACGCGCCACTGGGACAACGGACCAGACCTTAACTCCAGTAGTGGATAGCCTGGACTACGCTGGATTCGATCAAATTGATGGCAACGGCCTGGGCTTGGGTGGTCTGGAGCTGGCTTGGCTGGTCCCACACACGCCCCGTCTGCCTGGAGGAAGGAGCACGGAGGAAGGCGCACCCCCCTCCCCGTCCTCCTCGTGCTCGCTCCAGTGTTCCTCTCCCTTTGCTTCCCTTGGTCTGGCCTGGTCCAAGTCTGGCCTGGTCGCCATCCACCGTCCGCCCCCCCCAAACCAAGAAAATAATATGATTTCCAAAGCCCAAAATTTTTTTTCCTCTCCTCCTCAAAACAACTCCTAAACCCACACATCCCAGAGTTGAAGAGGTCAGGAGGAAGCATCATTCCCGAAGGCCCTTTTTTATCCATTTCTTCTGTTTCATTTTGTACAGAAGAACCATCTCCACTCCGTTAATCGTTTTTCCCTTCCACACAGACTTTTTTTATCTTTTTAATTAGTCCCTGTTGTGGTGTCGCGACGTAACGTACATTCTCGGCGGTTTCGTTCCTTTGGACTTCCCGACCAGGACCGTGACGAAATTTTTTTTTTTCTTCGCAACTTCATCTTCATCGTTCGTTCCTTCCCCCCAAAGTAACGACGAATCTTCCCCCACTTGCGAAACGAAACGCGGTTCTTCTTTTGTCGTGTTGGTTTTTTTTTTTCTTCTCTTTTCCTGGTTCTCTTTTTTTTACCTTGGAAAAGACGAGAAAAAACTTTGCATCAACAACCTTTTAATCTCCTTAATTTGAGATCAGAAGGTTAATCTGATTGCATCCCGACGGAAGTAATTTCGAATCTGAGATTCACCCTCCCCTGGCGTCGAGCGATCTCCCATCATCCCGACGACAAAGGCTTCGTGATCATCGTCATCTCGAGTCTATCCATCAAGAGTGTGTCAACCGCGACTCCCATCATCGGAAACGGCAAAGCAGACGCGCTCCTTTCCATCAAGCGCATTGCATCCATCTCCGTCCCGAGCCCATCGCCCGACTCGCATCATCAACGAACCGAATAGCGGCAAATCCCAGGATTGTCTGGGGCGACATCAATCATCACATATGACTTCTACTGCAACGCCGCAGAACTCGACACAGGCGACAAACACTGCAGCACCCTCTTATGCGTCCGCTGCCAGTGCGTCGAAGAAGCCTGCTGCCGGCCCGAACACCCTAGTTGCTTCGGGCTCTCATTCTGCCCCTGTCGTGGTCGGTTCCTCCGCCACCTCCAACGCGAAGCCTGCCTCGGCCTCCCCAGCGAACGGCAGACCCACCATTCCTCCAGCCGTCCCAGTGGTTCACGGTTCGTCCGCCTTGAACGGTGGCGCCGCCGACCACGCCCGGAAGCCCTCCGTCACCATTAGCGCTAATGGTCCCCCGTCCTACAGCGCAAACGGCGGTCCTGTAGGCGGTCCCAAGAACATCCAGTTCGGCTTCCGCGACTCTCCAGTCGTGTCCCACAGCACTCCTCAGCTCGGTGCTTCTTCCCCCATCCCTATTCCCGGTAGCGGTAACCCCAGAGTGGCCTCGCCCGCTCAATCGCCTTCGCCCATCCCCCAACCAGCTGCGAGCGGCGGTCGACCTCCTGCGGGTCTTCAGTCTGGAGACGTGAAGCCTAGCTTTGGCAGCTTCAATAACGATCCTGAGGTAAGCTATATATTTGCCCCCCTTACTTTGCTTTTCCTTCCCCTTCTGTCTCCCCAGTTTCTCCCGACAAAAGCAAAGTGTCTATCGCCACATTCGCGTTTCTCTTCCCACAACGAACCTGCCTATTGGATATGCAAACTAATGTCATTTCTTTGCCGCAG
Organism: Scedosporium minutisporum; assembly: GCA_034774675.1. NCBI lineage: Eukaryota > Fungi > Ascomycota > Sordariomycetes > Microascales > Microascaceae > Scedosporium > Scedosporium minutisporum. The sequence goes on from SJVG01000542.1 coordinate 7,579, forward strand.
CGCCACATGAGAGCGTCTATCCCCCCTAATAACCCGGCTCTTCACAACCAACCTCTGCACACGCGGCAGGGCTCTAATATCTCCATGGCGAGCACCGGCGACATGGGCAACCAGGGTATGTCCGGTCCCAACCGTGGCGGCGGCTACCACCACGGCGGACGTGGCCGAGGATTCAACCCCAACAATCCTCCTTACAACCCCCAGGCAGGCTACCCTCCCCCGAACTACCGAAACGGTCACGGCCAGGGTCGCAACTCGATGCCGCCCGCCTTCCAACCCCAACCACCTCCGCGAGGCTACGCGAACAGCCCCCAACCGACTCGAGGCAGCCCTGCGCTTATGCCTTCTAACCCCAATACTCCTAACATGGCACCCGCGATGCCTGTTCAGACTCCTCCTCAATTCTACGCTCCTCCTATGGGCGGCCAACCTGTACATAACCCTCCTCCCCCTATTTCCTATGCGTCTTCCTCTATTTCCTTTGTATCTTCTTCTTCCTCTACGCACTCTCAGACGCGGGGCGCCAGAAAGTATGCCAAGTCCTTCGACTGGGACAAGCGACCCGAGACCGAGCCTTCTTGGAGGGGCAGTCCCCCAGGCAGTCCCCCGTATGCCAAGCGGTTCCCGCGCTCAAGTAAGCGCGGCGGTAATAGTTATTCGCGCTCGGCTGTCTACCCTGATCTGTACCGTCCGCCTCCTGTTGCATATCGACGCAACAACGGCATAGACTCGCGCTACGTCTCGGAACAGCTGCCTCAGCAGAAGCAGCAACAGAAGCAGCAGCATCAGCGGCAGCAACCTCATCCGGCCCAAGTGCCACCCGGCCAGCAAATTCTGCCCCATCCTCTGGACATTGACCTATCTCCCGAGACTGAAAACTTTGAAAAGATTCAGCAGGTGCTAACTCAGAGAAAACAGAACATGCCAGGTCCCTACGTCTACACGCCGCCCGGTGCTGTTAACCAGTATCCCGGCCCCATGGCTCACATGGGTTATGGTAACTACGCCATGCCTTATCCCGGCCAGACTGGCTCGCCTGCTTTTGTCCCGCCCTACGGCGCGCCTCCTTTCCACCCCGCTGGCCCCGCCGCCATGTCTCGAACCCCATCTACCTCAGAGAAGCCTAACCTCGGTGTTGGCCCTGGCAACCAGCCCGTTGTAGTTTCGTCTCCACAGATCTCCCACGCGCAAGGAAAGCCGCCCGTCGTGTCTGGTTCCGGGAACCTGGCGCGTCAGGGTAAGAAGAGCGCAGCCATCATCATCAAGAGGCCCGACGGCGAGATTGTTGACGTTGCCAATATCAAGTCATCTTCTCCCGCGCCTACCAGCAGGACACCTCCCGTAGTACCCTCAACCGCCACGCCCCCGACCAAGCCTTCCACACCCGCACATGTCCGCACCGAGTCTGCGGCGCCTCCCAAGACCAAGGAGGAAGTGCAGGAGGAGCTTCGCACTAAGATCGCCGAGGCGACGGCGCAAGCGTCTAGGACTTCGGATGCCAAGGCCGAAGAGGCTGCTGCCAAGGCTGAGGCCGAAGCAAAGGCAAAGGCCGAAGCTGAAGCCAAGGCGAAGAAGGAAGCCGAGGAGAAGGCTAAGGCTGAGGCTGAGAAGAAGGCCAAGGAAGAGGCAGATAAGAAGGCAAAGGAGGAAGCTGAAGCCAAGGCTAAGAAGGAGGCCGAAGAGAAGGCTAAGGCGGAAGCCGAGGCTGAGGCCGAGAAGAAGAAGAAGGAGGCCGAGGCCGCCGCCGAGACTGAAGAGGATGAGATGGAGCGAATCATCCGAGAGATGGAGGAAGCTGACCGGTTACGCGAGGCCGAGGAGGAGGAGCACCGCAAGAACGCCGAGGCTGCCAAGGCGGAAGCTAAGAAGAAGGCTGACGCGGATCGCGCATCCCAGGCTGCCGAGAACGACCGAAAGCTTCGTGAGGCCGAGCGTGAGATGGAACGACTCGAAGAAGAGAAGGAGAGGCGCGCCAAGCAGGGCGCCGGCGCCGGCAAGAGCGTTGCCGAGCTTCTTTCCCAGGCGCGCAGCGGCAACCTGCCTGCCGAGGAACCCCCCAAGCTTGACGCTGTTACCGATAAGCTTGCGAGCATGAGCCTGGGAGCGGCGTCCAGCGACTCGAAGCCCCCCACGCCTACATCCGCCACCGGAAAGGGCCCCGACAAGCAGCAGCGAAAGCCTGCGGCGCTCAACCTTTCTCTCAACACCAAGCCCGTCGAGGCTCCCCAGCCCAGCGCTGCTCTCCAGTCCCTCAAGACGTCCCGGTTCCTCACCATCAAGGAAGCGCACGATCCCAGCATCTACGCCGGAAGCAGCATCGCCTCCCCCAACCCGGCCGTCAACGCTGCAGTGGGCAAGCGTGGCCAGGCTTTCAAGTACGACGCGGCGTTCTTGCTGCAGTTCCAGAACGTCTTCACCGAGCAGCCGTCGTTGGAGTTCCAGTCTCAAGTTAAGTCTCTGATCGGAGATTCGGATGGTGCCAAGTCCACTACTTCTCGTGCTCCTGCCGGCTCGCGATCGAGCACCAGGGGAGGTGCTGGTGGCGGTGGTGGCGGTTTCCCCCCTGTCCCTATCGGCTCGTTCCGCACATCGGGCCCCGGAGGACCTGGAGTCCCGTCTCAGGGTCGACCTTCGATGCCTGGAATGCCCGGCTTCCGTGGCTCGTTCCCCGGAAGTCTCATGTCTGGTGGCAGACAACCATCCAACCCCAGCATGGGCCCCAACTCGCCCAGGCAAGGTAGCACGCGCAGGCAGGGCAGCCACCGCCAGCAAGGCTTCGGCCAGAAGGAGGCTCAGAATGCCAAGACCATGCCTCTCACACAGGGCCAGGAGCTGAAGCCCATCACCGTTTCTGCCTCGGGCTGGAAGCCCACGAGCATTGGCAGGGGCACCCAAGGCGGCGCCACGGGCCACCTCGAGCCCGAGCTGGTGCAGCGCAAGGTCAAGGCGGCGCTCAACAAGATGACGCCCGAAAACTTCGACAGGATCTCGGACCAGATCCTCACAATTGCCAACCAATCCAAGAACGAGAACGACGGCCGCACGCTGCGCCAAGTCATTCAGCTCACGTTCGAGAAGGCCACCGACGAGCCTCACTTCTCGTCGACGTATGCCAAGTTCTGCAAGCGCATGCTTGATCAGATGTCGGCCGAGATCAAGGACGATACCATCAAGGACAAGCACGGAAATGTCGTTAGCGGCGGCAACCTCTTCCGCAAGTACCTCCTCAACCGATGCCAAGAAGAGTACGAGAAGGGCTGGAGCGTGCCCGAGAAGGCTGGCGAGAACAAGGTGCACGGTGCCGAGTTGTTGTCCGACGAATACTACGAGGCTGCCGCCGTCAAGCGTCGCGGTCTCGGTCTGGTCCGCTTCATTGGTGAGCTTTTCAAGCTTGGTATGCTCACGGAACGCATCATCCACGGATGTGTGCACGGTCTCGTCGACTACAAGGACGAGCCCAAGGAGGCCGAGATCGAATCTCTGTGCTTCCTCCTCAGGACCGTCGGTGCTCAGCTCGATGCCTCTGAAAAGGGCAAACCTATGATGGATGCCTACTTCAAGCGCATCCAGGGCATGATCGACCTCCCCGATCTCGAGAACCGTCTCAAGTTTATGCTCATGGACGTCCGCGACCTCCGCGAGGAGGGCTGGAAGTCCGCCGAGGCCAACAAGGGCCCCAAGACCCTCGACGAGGTCCGCGCCGACGCCGAGAAGCTCGCCGCCGCCAAGGCGGCCGAGGCCGCGAGGTCCCAGCGTGGTGGTGGTCCCAGGCCTCCCATGGGCCGTGGAGATGCTAGGTCCTTCTCCTCGGGCTACGGTCAGACGACGAACGTTGTGGGCATGGACGACCTCAAGCGACTCAAGTCCAATAGCAGGCTCCCTAGCAGCGGAGTTACTCTTGGCCCCCACTCGATGCTCTCGTCCCGATCCAACAGCGGTCGCCGTCCCGGTGGCCCTGGCGGTGTACTCGGACGATCGGGAGACAACTCTGGCATGTCTTCTAGGACTGGCACTCCTCCCACAAGGGAGTCATCAAACACCTTTGGGTAAGTTGTTGATTTCCGTCTCGCACTTTTTACACTACGCTTCTTTCATTAAAACTGAACCGTGTTTGCCTTCTATAGTCTTCTAGCGACGATGGACTCGGAAAACCCTGTCTCTCCTCCTTCAACGTCAGCTTCTCCGGCCTTGTCCAAGGTCGTCCCTGACAAGAAGCCGTGAAGTTGAGGGTTTGGACATTGGGCAAAAAGGGGGAAAAGAAGTCGTTTCGCAGTGTTTAATGTTTTCCTTTCTTTCTAACGCATTTCTCCGAGTTCGATTGGTAAAAAGTCGAGATTCGGCGAGCCATTGGCATTTTCGCAAATAGACCAGGGGGAGGCAAAGGGTTTGTTTTTCCCAAGCATCAATCTCTACATTTGGAAGGGGGGCTTTCACAAACACACAAAGAATGCGGCTTGAGAACACAAAAGTTTGATAATTTCTTCATTTCCGACACACACACTTTTCATACCGATGATACCTGAGCAAAACAAAGCATAGACGGATACGGCCTTTTTTTTTTATTGGTTCCTGTTCCTTTTTTTAATTTTCGGCAATTCAGGGGGAAAGGGGCGGAAAGAAAAGAGAGGAACGGAAAAGGGGGTTAGAAGAGAAAAGGGAAGAGAGAGAAGAGAAGATTAGGAAGCCACAAGAGAGTTGTGTATCTCTTTCACCCTCCTCTCCTCCTTTTTGACTCTTTTTTAGTTGGTGATTGTCTATTTTCTTTTAACGTTTTTGTTCATGGCAGCTTTTGGGCCTTTGACATGTCCGTTTTTGTCTCTTCTCTCCTCTCTTAACAACTTCACTGTGCCATTATTTTGATTTGAGCCTGCTTGTTCTTGTTTTCAGTTCCTTGATCCCTTCTCGGCATTCTCACTCTTGTCTTATTTCCCATCAACTTTTTTCGTTGCGTCTAATACAGATTTCATGGTTAAAAGGGGGTATCTGCGTCGTTTTTCGAGGAATGTCTGTTTGTTTTTCTGCTATTCGTTTTTATTTATTTATTTCTCATTACACTTTTCGAACGAGTCTAGCCATCGCTGGTTTGACGGGTCCTCCTCTCTCTCTCCCTGCGAAGAAGGATGGCGAAGCGCTTAAAAGAAGAATGGTAGTTCATTCTTCTTATAACACAACCTTACTATACCGAATTGCGAAGACTCGATTGTCGATAGCAAAACGATATGGAACCGCGAGGAGCTTATTTTTCCCGAAAAGGAACACGACGGAAATGGGGATCTGTTCGTGGCTCTTTTGCGGATTATAATTTCCTTCGCCAACACTTTGTTGCTATTTTTCGACGCTTAATAGCGCTCTCTACCATTGGACCACTTCAACTCTTCGCACAAATAAAACAAACCCACTAACCGAATTCGACTGACGACTAGAATGGAGGGGGGAGGACTCATTGGAAGAGAAGAAGGATCTGAGAGTTCATTCACAACAACACCGAGACGCCGAGAAAAAAAGGAGACACTTTATCGCTCACCGGGAGGAGGAAGGAAATATATTTGGGGGATTCTCGTATACTAGAGACCTCTCCCCTCCCATTGAAAGGAAGTCGGTTGTTGGGGTGTCTCTCTAGTTCTTCTTCCTTTTTTCTTTTCTTTTCTTTTTCTCTGTTTAGTTTCCTTGATGAGGTCTTTTAGGCCAATGTACATCAATTTTTTTTCTTTCCTTTTAATTAGGGGTAGACTGACTACGCCTTGTTCGACTGGCCGAGTTGATGAGGGAATACATTCTGTCATTTTCATGTTTTCTGGTCTTTTGTGAAGTGATCCTGTGATGTGTTAGTAGAAAAGTGAAAAAAAGTAATCGAACGACGACGTCGGTTTTTCGCTCGACGGAAACTCGAGTCCTACTTGAGAAGAGCATCTACCCGGTTGCTTTCATTAATCGTCTCGAGGGAAAAGACTGGATCAGGGAACCGAGGGGGTGAAAACTTTGGGTATCATCGAGGTTGATAGATTTTTTAACTTCTAAGAATGTTCCTGTTCCGTGTCATGAAAACAAAAAGCCATGAATCCTGTATCTCATCCTAAAGATGAAAACCGCTCTCCTACGCTCATGATCAATTTTAAAGAAGTACTCGTTAACCCTTAAAAGGCAGAGAGCAAAAAGCTCTCCATCTCCCAACCTCCCTTCACCTCCTTGCCTCCCCCTCCACCATCTCAAAAACTATCCTCATACCTCATTCCTTCCGACCATACACAAACCCCCAAGCCCGCTCAACCACTCCATCCTTCCCCTCCTCGTCACCAACTACCAGGTCGAAACCCTCCGTCTGCTCAGAAGTAGAAGCCTTGGCTTTCTCCAAGATCTCGGCGATCTTCTCCTCGGGGTACGCCTTGCCTTCGTCTGCGGCGCGGAGGCGTTCGGCGAAAGAGTCTGGTGCTGGGGAGAGGAGAATGGAGCGGTGGGGGAAGGCGTTTTCTCTTATTTGGGTTGTAGACTGGTGAATCGAGTTGTTAGTTGTCCGGCCTACCAAAAGAGAAAAAAAAGACCAGGGGGGATCCGTATGTGTGTGTGTGGATGAAATGAAGATGGGAAGAAAGAAACAATAGAAAAGGGGTATACTCACATCGACGGGGACCTCCACAATAGGCACCCTGCCCTTCTCCAAGATACCCTCGACCACCCTCCGACTCGTTCCATACTCAACACCATCCCCATCCTGCCCAAACTCAATAAACTGGTCATTGTTAAGCATGATGTTAAAAGTCTCCGCCGACACAAACTTATACTCCCGCCCATCAACTTCTCCCTCCCCGGCCACACGAGCCGCGTGCCTCACGACCCTCTTAAACACACCAGGCCGTTTCGCCAACAACCCCTCGACGAGTGTCGACTTGCCCGAGCCGGTCAACCCAGCCACCACGACGAGCGTCTTATCCTCAGGCATGTCCTCAGGACTAACCCGTACGGCATCTTCTTCAGCTTGGTCGTCGTCGTCACTACCGCCGCCCTGGGCCGCGTCGTCCTCGAACACGACATCAATCTTGTCCGGGTCTTCGATGCGATCAAACGCCGCCAACTTGACGCGTCCCGCGATCCGAAGCGCCCTCCACGACTTGCTCGCCTTGCCCTCGACGGCGGCGGCTTTTGTCTGCGCGTTGGTGGGCATCTCGATCTCGAAGTCGTCGTCGGCGATTTTGCGTTTGAACGATTCGAGCTCGGGGAGCGCGTAGCGGTCTCTATGCTTGAGACGTTCTAGGCCTGCGTCTTCTTCTCCTTCTTTGCCTTCATTACTACGCATTAGGAAGTCAAGGTTGAGGGATCCCATGGGCGTGGGACGCAGACGCTTGTTCGTCGTGTTGCGCTGCACCGTCTTCTTGGCTTCCGCGAAGAGTTCGGCCGTGACGGGGGGAAGGCCCATGGGTGGGCAGTTTTCGATTTTCCATCGGACCCAGTTCTTGTCGCGCGAGAGGACCGTTTCGACCATGCGGAAGAAGTAGGGGCCTTCGAAGCCCTGTCGGAGGTAGTCTGCGATGGACCGCTTCATGTCTGTTGCCCATTTTGTCTGGCGAGATTAAGAGGGTTAGTTAGGCACCAACAAGAAGAACAAAACGTGAGAGACGGAAAGAGAGCAAGTATAGTAAAAAGAAACGGCTACGAGGGGGTAAATGGAAAGCTTACATCGTCATCGTTGAGTTTTTGGTCGAGATACTCCACTGCCTTGTTGTGGGCTCTCGCCGTAGACAGCTTCTCCTTTGCCTTGGCAGATAGAGATAGTAAAAAGTCCATAATGATGAGCGCTTGGACAAGGACGTGTCGGCGGAAAGAAAGATCACTGATCTGTAGAAGAAGAAGAACGTGAGTCAGTATCCGTATCCGCGCACAGTTTCACTCGTTTCAGTCCTCTAGAAACATACCTCCAACTCGAAGAGATCCCTGCTAGTAAGATACTTTGGATTAAAGGCATTCGCCAAATCCGTCTCGCCATCGTCCCTCTTCCTCTTAAGACTCCTCTTCCCATCGTCCACCGTAGACGTTGCCGTCTTAGATGACCTGGATCCGTTCTCAACCTGTATGGACCGGAACGCCGTCATGGTCGTCTCCATAGCGCCGCGAAAGCGGGCAAAATACGCCGGATCAAACAGCTTCTTGGGCTGGCTGAAGCTATCCTGGAGGGACCAGAAAACGGGATAAAACACATCCGTGTTCAGCGGGGGTTTCCCGCTGGGCGTCTTCTTCGGGTCGAAAGTGACCGCCTTTAGCGACTGTTTCTGCTCGCCATTTTCCTTGGGGCCACCTTCATCCACTTCCATCACCTCGTCCTGCTCAGCTTTGGGCGGTGTGGTCTCATCATACGTCGTGACATTCTCGACGTGGTACTCGCCCCTGAGATTCACCGAGCTCTTATCGCCCAGTGGGAAACTCTGGAACAAGAAGATGAACACACGTCCGCAGAAAGCCGTGTCCTCGGCGCGCGAGAGCCTCCGCAGCAGCTCGTTACAGCTGCGGAGGATCACGAGCTGCTTCTGCTTAAAGTGCTTGGCCGTGATGCGCTCGCGGCGGGACTCGAGAAAGTCGAAAATCTTGCGGCAACCCGAGATGGTTTGGCTGTCGAGGAGCTCTTCGACGAGCCAGAAGAGGAGGGCGGGTTCGCAGCGTTCTTCGTCGGAGAGGATGGCTAGGAGGTCGAGGAAGTTCCATACTTTAACGAATTCGGGGGATTCGATCGGGGTCGTGGCCTGTAAGAGAGGTTAGGTTAGCTAGGGAAGCCCCGACACTTTGTTCTCGTTGACACAGGAACTCCACGTACTATTAAACGGCTAAAAAGATCTCTTGCCGCCGTCTCGAAAATGGCAAATTGCCTTAGCCGTTTCTCCGTCGCATCCTCCTCAGAAGGTCCCAGGGCCTCGTCTAACCGCGCAGTTAGCTGCGTCGATACGTCGCCTAGCTCGGCTTTCGTTAGGGGCGGCTCGATGGTCGGTTCGTCCTTTATCGTGTCAGCGCGGGCGAGGACGTCGTTTAGGAAGGTGGCGCAAGAGGCTACGGCTGGGATGCCGTAGCTGCCATCGACGGTGGCGCTGGGCATCGTTGATAGAGGGCGCCGAGTTCTGCTCGACTGATGGTATTGTGAGAGTTCCGGGAGCCGAGGGTCGCAGGCGGTTGTTTTAAGACAAAGGTTAGGAGAGGTCGTTGGATGGCATGGGTGGTGATGGCGCTAGCCTTGAAGTCGTTCGCTTGGATGAATTGGTAGGAATGCAAATAAAAAGAGGAAGGAGGCGACGTTCTCAATAGCCTAGATGTTTCAAGCCATTAAGTTAAGAAACGTGTTTCCGAAGTCGACTTTAAAAGTTCAGGTGCGCGCCGAGTCGGGGTGTTGCATTCAAGAGCTTTGGTTTGGATTCTTTGTCGTGCTTGGGAAAATCGCGTCCCTAGATTGAAGCGACGTTCCTGGATTTTGTGGCTGAAGTGTTACATGTGGCTGAAGCTCAGGTCCCTACGATGGTGGGTTTATTGTGGCTTTGGATGGGATATACCTCGGTACAGGGGTTCATGTGGATCATTGAAAAAATACTGGGGTATAATTGGGTATTTTTGATAAACGAGGTAGTGCAATTAAACAAACCCCGATTTCCCTTTCCGTCCAACACGAGTGCCATTCTTAGAGGTCATCTCGACTCTCGCCAACCACCTGCAGAGGTGGTTACAACTCGTCGTGAGTTCCAGCTTGAGGACGGTGCCGGGCCGTACATGCGGTTTCTTTGAGGGGCTCATCAGTTTTGCCTCCGCTCCAGAGACGGGCCTACAGTTTTAGAGGGAGATCGAGATCCAGCAGCTATCACCAACATCCCCCAAGAAGAGATCAAACGTAAAAAAGTATTCAAGGCTTCTACTCGTTCCTAGCTCTGTGCGCCAACCCATCAAAAACGCCATATTATGATATGAGTAAAAAAGAAAAACCATGCATCTTAAAGCCGCCCAGCCCTTCAATCCCCACCCAAAAATAAGTTGCCGCTCGGGTGCACCGAACTCTCTCCCCCTCAAACAACCACTTCCGCCTCCTTCGAGGTAACAGAAATAGCCCCCAGCTTCGCAAAAAGCCTATCCATCGCCACGCACTGCCTCCCACACTTCTTCAAGTACCCATCAGCAACCCCCTTAACTGTCCCAAACCTCTTGCGGTTCTGCTCCGCCCGCGCAAGCACCTCGTCCCGCGCAGCGCCCGTCATTATCTCTGCCGACGTATCCTCAGCCAAGGAGCGCGCCTTGTCGACGTCCCAGAGCGACGCAAAGTAGAGAAGCTGGTTGTAGATGGCCTTCTCGCTGTACTCGTAGCGCATCCTACCGACGCAATCGCGCGCGAGGCCGCGGGGGCCGAGACACCGCGAGCCGTCGACGCTGATCTGCCGCGTACGCGCCCCGCACGACGCGTCGTCGCAGACAAGCCAGCCCTCGTAGTACCTTGACGTGTGGCGCCGCACGGCGCACTCGACCTGCGCCACGATGGAGAGGATGGGTATGGTGGCCTTGCACTTGCCGCACGCCACTCCCTTGGGCGTGACGAGGTCGGGCGATCCCACGAGGCCCTCGAAGACCATGGATTCCTTGCAGGCGCGGCAGCGGAGCGAGAGGCGCTCGCAGTCGGCGAACCGCACGTGGTCGGGTATCTGGGACTCGAGCGGGTGGATCTCGTTGTCGTTGAACGACGACTGGCTCGTCGCGTTGTTGGCGGCGTAGCGCTTGATGTCGAGACCTAGGTTCTCCGCGAGCTGCGCCGTGGACGTGCCGGCAATGTTGGCGCAGAGACGCTCGACGGGAGGGAAGATCTGCTTGCCGACGTACCACTCGACGTCGGGGGAAAGACCCGAGTCGGTCTTTGTGACGTCGCCGGGGGCGTAGGCGCGCTTGGGGGCCGGTTCGGACGAGCCCGAGTCGCCGGTGATGATGTACGAAATGACGTCGCCTTTGCGAACGGTCTTGCCTCGCGCGATGTCGCGGAGAGCCACCTGCACCTGCGGCATGGAGTCGGCGTTGGGATACTCCTGCGGCGCTTTGCCGAGCTGCGTGAAGATGATGTACTTGCCGACGGGGATCGCCTTTTCCCGCATCTTGCCCGAGATTTCTCTCAGGTATTCGTGGATACGGCCCACAGCCACCTCGGTCTCGTCACCGGAGAGGATCTCATTAAGGACGCGGCTCGAGACTTCCTTGGAAAGAGCGCAGTACTCTCGACGCTTCATGTCGAGACCCTTCACTTCCATCTTCTCCACGTACTTGCCGTCCTTCTCCACCAAGTTGATGGCGGCATACTTCTTCTTGGCCTGCAAAAGGATGCGCCGGAAGATGTTGTCAATGTCAATCTCCAAGAGCCTATACCGATCATTGACCATCTTCTTGAACTCTCTGCCGACCTTGAGGGCGTCGGCAATGTTGTCCACATTGGCGTTGATCATGACCGAGTCGGTATCACCGTAGATGACTTGAAGCGACTGGCTCTCCGCTAGCTCTTTCGTGTTGAGGAGAATCTCACGGCCCTTGGAAGTTGTAAGGATGGCGAGAGGTCGAGCGTAAAATCGTGACTTAGAGTAACCCAAACAACCGTACATAGAGTTAGCCGTGAGCTTGAGCGCAAGCTGCTTGATATCCCACGTGGCCAGCTCCTCGGGAGTAGCGTTCTTATCCTTCATGAGAGACTTGACCTGACGTCGGCGGGTAACAAGCGTGGAGATGAGCCTAGGAAGGACACCAAGTTCCTGTTCTTTTGGAACGTCAGGCACGGCATCGGGATTATCCTCGGGCTATATACGCAAGTCTCATCGTTAGTCGTCAGGGGTTCCTTCCACTAGTCTGATGTATATTCTTACCAAAGCAGATCGATCCACTGTAGTGAAGCAGATGTTGAACTCTTGGATAATCGAGGGATATAGGGAGTTGAAATCCATAACAAGCACAAACTTGTCATAGAGGCCCTTTTCCGGGTCGAACACCAAGCCTCCCTTGTACTTGTCCTTCTTCTTGCTCTCCCCGCCCTCCCCTTCGTGGCTCTCCTCCTCCATCTTCATACGACCCTTGAAGGTCTGCTTATCAGGGCAGATGTACTTGTTGCGATGGAACTCGTGGAGCAAAATGTATTCGTTTCGCTCGGCTCGAGTACCCGTAAGCGTCCTCGCCCACGAGTTACCCGCAAGGTTGGTCAACACCCTTGTCAACGGCAGCATCTGGACCTGCAGGGCTAGGGCGGCAATGAAGTACGTGTCGGCTTCCATGTGAGTAACGTAGTCCATCAAGCCGTCCCTGGTGGTAGCCCAGGTCTTGAGCGCGACCTCGTTGTCCACGTCTCTCCGGCGGTTGTTTCCCGGTAGGTAAATACTGCACATCTCGGTCAAGCTCCAAGACTGACACTTGAACATAATGGACTTTCCGGCATCGTTGCCGAGATCGCAGAGGAGACGACCGGTAATAATCTGGCGCTCGGCAAAGACGTTTCCGCCGACTTTGCCGATAGAAGACGGCCATTGGGTCCGCCTGAGGCGGCCGAGACGAGACCATTGGTGCGTCTTCTTCTCGTGGAGGCGGTTAAGGAGGATGCTATAATCGACACCCTCGAGCTGATGGCCCAAGATTACATCAGGGTCGACTACATCGATCTGCGCAAGGAAGAAAGAAAGTATCTCATTCTCCTGCCTCATCGTCTTGATGAGGCCCCTATTCCTTCTCTTGGCGAGAGCTTCGAAACCCATGGGGAACGCGGAGCCATTAGGTCGGATGAGAGTAAAAGTCCTACAAGGCAATTGGTCGGCCGGCGTCGTGTCATTCAAGCTGACGTCCTCGTAGATCCTGGCGCTCAACGCTAGGATCTCCTGCCTGTTCTCCCGCGTGTTGAAGGTGGTGCGCATAGCGATACTCATCAACGTCAACGGTGGAGGCTCCACATTCAAGGCCTCACTCAGAGGCGCAACCATCTTGGGGTGGTCAATCTGAACCTCTAGCTTGCAGTGAGAGGCGTTCTTGAGAGTAGAGAAGTCGGGATCCTGAATCTTGAGCCAGCAAGGGCCCATGATGTTCTTCCACAACACAAACTGTTCAAAAAGTGCCGTGTTTGAGCCGAACACATGCGAATATGTCCTGCCCACCCTGCTGGAGTCAATTTGGGGGCCTGTGATGGAAACGTTAGCTAAACTGATAGTTGTGTGGTGAACAGCGAATGGGGAGTGGTCGAGACAACGTACTCGTATAGGGGTAGAACAACTTCAGATATTTGGCCTCCCTCGGCACATCTCGTAGCTCAAAGGCGTATTTCCTCTCGCACTCCTTAATCTTGTGTATCGGCACCTTCATATTGGTCATCATCTCGTCAACCTCCTGGAAGACGTCCTCCATGCCGACTGGCTCGTCGGTCTCGACACCATTCTCGATACGGAATTTGCGTGGCAGGAAATAGAGCTTGCGGTAAATATTGTCGACTTTAGCGAAGCAGCTGACATAGGTGGAGGTCTTCTTGTTAAAGACCTTGCCAAAGAGACAGAGACTACCGTTCACCTCGGTGTAGTCGGTCCAGAACATGTTGAGACTACCATCCTCCTCAACGGCATCATTGGGGTCAATCTTGCCCACGATCCGCGTTGCGGGGTGAGGGGATGACGTGACGACATTGAGCTTGTCGTTGAGCTCATTCCACGCGGAAGAGTCGACGTTGGCGGCGGCAGCCTGAGGAGCCTCGGGAGGCGAAGAGCTCGCGGGCGAAGGGTAAGCTGGGCGCTTGAGATCCTTCTTGACTGGCTTCGATCCGGCGATATTAACGCTCGTGGTTGCTACGCTGCCGACATGTGCAACCTCCATCATCTCTTCGTCGTCTTCGTCGTCGCTGACCGGCTCCTCCTTAATATGGGCCTTTCGCTCGACGACCTTGACGGTGGGTGATGATGGCGCAGGGTCGCTCATGGGGATGTCGGACGGGATAGGGTCATCGATGACAGGAGGAATAAAGTCGTCGTCATCCAGGTCAGGGGATGGCAGTCGGTTGTCGACGATCTTCTTCTTCTTCGCTGCGGGCTCAGGGGATAGGACGCGAACTTTTCGATGAGCTGGAGATCTGTTTCGCTTGCCGAAGCGGGGAATCGGGGCCACGATATTGCTGTCTACCTCACCGAGAAGGCCGGCAAGGAAATCGTCATCTTCTTTCGTCTTGGCAACCTGGAATCAAAGCAACGAGAGTTAGTCTCAGACTGTATTGGGCTTTGGGAAGCTCGTCAGGCTCACCTTGACCTTGGGCTGTGCTTTGGCGGCACCCTTTGTAAAGAACTCGGTAATGTCGCGGTCATTAGCATCGCGCTTCGCCTTTTCGTCCTCTTTTTGCTTCTTGGCTATACGGGATAGTCAGTAAATTGAGGCCTCTCAAGGAATTGGAGGTAAGGAAAGTCTGCAGAATGTTTGGACCACATACCTGCTTTGCTGGGTCGGCCACGAGTCATCATCTCATCTTCACTCTCCGAGTCATACTGAGGGGCTCGGTCCCACTCCTCACGACCGTCGTCGGCATACCCCTCGCCGTTGTCATCGACGACGAAGTCATCTTGGTCGAGACGCTCACGGACAATCTTCTTGTATCCGGCCTCATCAACCTCCTCGTATAGTGAGGGTGCTTCTTCGACCTTGTACGTGTCGAACACCTTCTTCCCTGCCTTCCTGAGGGCTTTCAGCTCAGCGAGCTTAGCACGCTTATCGAGCTTGGCCATGGCTGATGGATGAAAACTCAACTGGTAGGACTAGATGATCATGACAATGTGTAAAGCAGAATGCGGGATCACTGGCGGAGAAGGTGATCAAGTCTTGCGTTGCTGTGTCCCTGCTGTGGGAGACTGTTAATGGGGGCAGAGTTAAAGTGGACATGATGGATGCTGGTACTATTTCTATACTCGGTTAAAGTCATTAAAGTTGGCGCGTGTCGCGTCTTGTCTTGGACCCACTTGTACATTGTTGCTAGCAAGATTCTGTGTAATTGATGCTGCTGCAAAATAATCTCGCGAACGACGCGTATTAGTGCAAGGATTGGCGGACCAGGGTCGCGTTTTAAGGGCCTGGTCCACTTTACCATTGACCAACCAATGCCAAGATACAGAGGTACTTGACCCCAGTACTACATACCATTATTACGTGGAAATGCACTAACCACAGTGGCGGCCGATAAGATAAGAAACTGTGGCTTGGGTAATTTTTTTTTGTATCGACAAGAACACCTCAAGAACCTCACATTGACGACGTCCGTCACCTTGATATAATGACCACTCCCCTGCCATGTTAGCTCGACAGTACTGCATCCGGCAAGCTTCCAAAGCAGGCTTTGCCAGGCCACCCACTGCGTCCTTCCTCAAGCCCACCACCATCGCGCCATCATGGAAGCTCCAAACCCGCCAAATAGCCACCAGCTCTAGGACAAAGGAGACGGTCGGCGTATCAGCCATTCTCGATGTCCATAATACCCCGACGGTAGTTCCCATAAAGGACCCGCTACAAGCAGACAAGGCCATGATGAAAAAATTAAGAATCGAATATCGTCTCGGCCTTCAGGATCCCTGGAAACTCGCCCAGGCTGTCACGAACCGCCTAAGAAGAGACCGTCCCTTCGAAGCGATTGGCCTGGTTCGGATAGCTAGCAGGGACATGCAGGTCCCGGCGGGCTGGAACCTTATCATGGAGTACCAGCTTTCTCACCAGCGGCTTAATGCTGCTTTCAAGCTCTACAACGAGATGAAGAAGCGGGGCCAGCTCCCCAATGCCCAGACCTACACGACCCTATTCAGAGGTTGCGCCAGGTCGAACCACACACAATTAGCCGTCGCCGAGACTGTCAAGCTCTACATGACGATGCTTAACAGCACCCGCGTCCCGCCCAACGTCATCCACCTCAATGCCGCTCTAGAAGTCTGCGCGCGCTCTCTAGACATCGACGCCATGATGTCCATCGCAAACACCATCGACAATAAAGCGCGAAAGCCCGACGCCCTCACGTACGCGACCATCCTCAACGGACTTCGCGGCTGGGTCGATCATCAGGCCGAGCGTCTCAAGCACGGAGAGAAGGCGGGATACACGAGGGAGGAGCACAACTCGACCATTGAGAAGACCATAGAGCAGGCCCGTCGTATATGGGACGAGGCCATTCGCAAGTGGAATTCGGCGCAGATCGTCATGGATGAGGTCCTCGTGTTCTCGATGGGCCGGATGTTGACGCTAGGTCCTCCCTCGGTGAGAATGGAAGTTTTTCCCCTCCTGCATCAGGCCATGGGGATCCCACGGCTCGATGCGAATGTGGGCCAAGAAAAGACGGAAAACCGCGACAACGATAACATCACCAGCTCAGATGACGAAGTGATGGACGTACGCATCCCCAAATCACCGTCCGGGCACAAGGTCCCCACCAGGCCCTCAGCAACCTCCCCAGTCCCCACAACCAAAACCCTCTCCCTCATCCTCTCCGCCCTCCACCGCACCCGCCTCACCCAACTCGCCCTCCGCTACTGGCAGCTCATGACAAGCACCTACGGCATTGTCCCCGATGCCAACAACTGGTACGCCCTCCTCAGCATCCTCCGCAAATCCCACTCGAGCGCCCAGACCGTCGCCGTCCTCGACGCCATACCCCCGCAGTTCCTGACCGTCGAGACCTTCCGCCTCGCCTTCAAGACGTGTCTCCTCGATAACGTCAACCCCAACGTCACGCAGAACTCGGACCGCATCTACGATAAGATGGTTTCTGTTCTCGATGTCCCCGACCTTGAGTGTATGCGCATGTACATTGACGTTGCGGCCCTGAGTCGCCATAAGTTCCGCCTCGCGCGGAAAAAGGCGGGCGATGATGAGGCGGCCCGCGCAGGTATTGAGGCTGCTTATGCGGAGCAGGTCCTCAACGCCATTGATCACATCTGGGCTTCGGGAGGCCTCGACGCTTGTCGCGCCGAGTTGATCACCCGCCTTGCTACCGCCGTCAGACCGCACAGCTCGCCTGCCGTGCGCGGCCAGGCTAAGAACTACTGCATGGAGATCCTCGCTACGTGTCGCAAGCTCGTCAGCGCTTGGGATCGCGTCATTACTGAGCGGATGCTCCCCGAGCACGAGCTCGAGAGGCACAGGTCCGGACGGGATATCCTGAACCGCTTCGTCACGGAGTATTATAATACTCTTAGACACATGGGGCTTCGGGAGGACGAGATCGTCGATGATCGGGTTGTTGAGGACGAGGATGAAGATCGCCGTGAGTTTGAGAAAAAGTTTGAGTCGCGGACGAAGTCTGGGTCTGAGACTGTTACGACGAAGCCTAAGTCGAATAAAGCCTCGTCCGTGGACCTGAAGTACGAGGGTAAGGGGAGACGGGGGGATAAATCGCCCGAGGACTGGGATAGGGAGGTTCTTAAGGAGCGACTCGAGATTGCAAAGTCATTGTTTGCGCTACCAGAGTGGTGAGGGTTTTTGACCCTGTGAGCGTTAACCCGAGAGAGAGGGGGATGGGAGGGTCATTTGGCGTTGGGTGGGATATGTCTTGTATCATGCATGGTGATATAGAACTCTTGTACGATATCTACTGCATATGTTAGTTAGCTAAGAATACCCTGCTTTTTTATTTGTATAATAGAATAGATGGCATTTACTAGAATCACCTCTCATAGAGCCTACCTTGTGTGAAAACTCGACCACTATTGCAAGATTGCCCTTAGCTTCTCTCCCAAAGCCCCTCCTATCTTCAGTTTTTTCAACATGAGGCTGCTCTCACAGGGTTTTTGGGAGATAATAAGACGATATTGGACTGATGCATCCAGGTATAAGTATGATCGATATGCATACAATCTATCAGATGTATCTATCTAAAACTACCCCAACACCAAAAGCTATCAATAGATCTATATGCATCGTAGGTCGAAGCCAATGAAAGGTATCTTAGGTCTAAACGGTACTCAACTCCATCACTCCAAAAGAACATGACGATATGTGTGAAAAGGGGCGCCGTCTCCCGCCATAGCTATGCTCATCTTCTTCTAGTCCGTCGCTGCTAGTCTCGCTGCTTCATGCAGAAGGATCTGGTCTTCTCCGCACTTCGGCTCCGTATCTCCCAATTGCCTAGCTACATTTACAAAACAACACATCCACCACTCCTACGACTCCGTTAGCACCAAATCCAACTTACTAAAATGGCCAAAAAAAAAAAAGCAACGGCGATAAAGGATCATCCGTTCGAGGCCAAAAAAGCAAAGAAGAAGCAGCAAAAAACTTACACGGAACTCCCCTCCTCCAACTCCACCAACCACCGGCAACAAATCTTAAACCGCTCCCTGAGACTCACCGCCCTCAGCACGCGATACTTGGCGACGTCCTGGGTCGGCAAGACGGCCGCGAGCCACCAGGGCAGCAGCCTGGGGTCCTCAGGCTGCGGGCCCCGGTTCGTCACGCTGAAGCGCCGCCACTTACGCTCCATAGTCGAGCTGGCGTACGCCATGAGCGACGCCGTCGACATGGTGTCTATTTCTTCGAGCGTGGGCGTCCGGGGCGTTGGGGGGGATGTCCTTTGCGACGTTCGGGAAGAGGATCGCGAGGAGTGGTTCGT
>SJVG01000543.1:0-26157 GCA_034774675.1 Scedosporium minutisporum
AATTTATCCTTTAGTAAATATATAAAAAAAAATATATTTAATAAATTGAAATTTATAAGAAAAATTAGTCTTATTAGAAAACATATTTATGTTTATAAAATAGATAAGTTTAAATTTGAAGAAATATACTATTTATACAAATTAAATAGTTTATTAACAAAAATATTAAATAAAAAAATAGAATATAATATAGTAAATTTAAAATCTTTAGTTTACAATACTGATATTTTTACAAAAGCATTAGCCTTAAAATTAAAAAAAAGAAAATTCTTTGTAATGAGAGGGATTAATAGTATAATTAATAGAGCTAAATTTCCTCAGGTTAATACAATAATAGAAAGAGCAGATTTAAGTAAACAAAAAGATTCAGATTTAGTACATAATAAATATAAAGATAGTCATTTATTATCTAATTTAAATAATAATGAAGACTTTTTTATATTTTTAAAAAATATGTACAGTGTACATAATAAATATTTAAAATCATATACTCTGAAATCAACTTCTATTGGATTATCAAACCCATCTTATAATTTAATAGCTATTAACAATAAAAAAATGGAAAAAATAATTAGAAGATCTATATTTAATTCAATTAAATATAAAAATATGGGAGGTATAAGATTAGAAATAAAAGGTAGACTAACTAGACGTTATAGAGCGGATAGAGCT
Organism: Scedosporium minutisporum; assembly: GCA_034774675.1. Lineage (NCBI taxonomy): Eukaryota > Fungi > Ascomycota > Sordariomycetes > Microascales > Microascaceae > Scedosporium > Scedosporium minutisporum. Next base: position 673 of record SJVG01000543.1, read on the forward strand.
GTTTACAAATTAAAATGAAAAGGAGGTTTAAAAAATATAGAATCTTCTTTTAATAGATTATCCTCTGTTCTTTATAGAGGACACTATAAACCAAATGTATCTTATTCAATAACTAACTCAAAACGTCGTATAGGAGCTTTTGCGGTAAAAGGTTGAATAAGTGGTAAATAAAATAAAAAAAATTGTAGTAGTAATAAAAATGAAGACATAGTCTGAACCATTTTGAAAAAAATGGAAATTAAAATGATAACAAATAGAACAGGCTAATTTGCGCAAGAGTGTACAAAATGAGTGCGCGGTTTGGCACCTCGATGTCGGCTTAACTTATCCTCATGGATGCAGGAACTATGTAGGGTACGACTGTTCGTCGATTAAAAAGTTACATGAGCTGGGTTAAATACGTCGTGAGACAGTATGGTTTCCATCCTCTAGAGGGAATTAGAATATAATAAGGAACAACTTTTGTACGAAAGGAACTAGAAGTATATATCAATATACCTTGTTAATCTCTGGTTTACCTGTTGTTTATATGCCCAATATTAATTTACATATAATAATTTACGTTATTATATGGGATTTTTCTATTATCACTTAGGTTTATATATAGTATAAGCACGGCAGGAAAGCTAAGTTAGCTAAAGTTAAAAACTGAAAGCATATAGGTTTGAAACTTACCTTAAGATATTTCTTAAATATGCGTAATATAATATTACGAATATAATAGGCTTTATTTGAAAGATTTAGAAAATTTTAGGAATAAAGTACTAATTTTATAAACGACTAAAAGATAATATATCTTACATTATTTAATTTATTTGTCTGGTTAGCATAAAAGTAATGCAATTGTTTTGTAATCAATAGAAGTAAGTGCGATACTTACACTGGACTTTTTACCGGATTAGTAGTCAAGTGGTAAGACACAGCTCTTTCAATGCTGCCATCATCGGTTCGAATCCGATCTAGTCTAATGCGGATTAATGTAACAGTAACATATTTGACTCATGATCAAAAGACGTTGGTGCGAATCCTCCATCCGCATATGAGGTTATAGCTTAATTGGTTAAAGCATACTGCTCATGACAGTACTACTGAGTGTTCAAGTCACTCTAGCCTTAAAATCCGAGTGCTGGAATAGGTAGACAGGATATACTTAAAATATATTGATTAAATTTCGTGAACGTTCGAGTCGTTCTTCGGATAAAGAGGGGGTGTAGTTTAATTTGGTAAAACTGCAAATTTGCACTTTGTTGATTCAGGTTCAACTCCTGGCACTTCCAGCGTTATAAGTAAAAACAGTTATATTCTAAGCTCAGGTAACTCAATTGGTAGAGTGAAATATTGAAGCTATTTTTGTTGTAAGTTCGAGTCTTGCCCTGGGCAACGGATATGCTGGAATTGGTAGACAGGTTCTGTTTAGGCCAGAATAGTGAAAGCTGTGTAGGTTCAAGTCTTACTATCCGTATAATGAATATTCCTTTTTATAATATAAAAAATGTGAATAAAAACTTCAATAAAATCTTATTTGTATACAATTTAGAAAATTTTTAATAAAAAGTGTTATTAGTTTAACTAGAAGAATTTAAAATAAGCTTATTTACATTATTAATATAAATAAAAAGTATTCTCGAAATAATAAAGAATAGGGTGAAGTGACTTAAACGCCATACAAATTCGGCCTTTGTCACCTAGATATTTATTGTTAAAGAGTATAATTTAATTGGTAAAATGTGAAGCTTCAACCTTCAAATACTTGGTTCGAGTCCAAGTGCTCTTGTTTAATATGTTGTGGACTAATGGGTAAGTCATAAATTTTTGGTATTTACTATTGAGTGTTCGAATCACTCCAACATAAGGTGAATATAGTTCAATGGTAGAGCAACTGTATGTGGCACAGTAAGTTCCCTGTTCGACCCAGGGTATTCACCCTTTTGAAAGCTAGGATAGTTTAACAGGTTAGAACTTTAATTTCATACATTAAAAATGAGAATTCGAATTTCTCTCCTAGCTAATAAATTTATTAAATGATAATGATAACTATATTATTTTTATTAATTTCTAATGCCGTTGTATCAAGACGAGATATTTCTATATTATTTAATAGAGTAGCAATCATAGGTTTAGTATATTGTATATTACAAGATTCTATGAGTTTATCTGTTCTAAGTAAAGGTATAGGATTACATGGAGGTTTAGTATATGTTAGTAATATAACACAAATTTTCCACATATTTATATTTATATTAAGTATCTTAATATTACAGTTAACTGGATTTCATTACAGAAAACTTTGAACTAGACATTTTGCTAGTTTAGATAATTTATTAAATAATAAATTTGATCATTTTGCCCAAAAAATTTACAATAAAACGGCAGAACAATTTAAAATAATAGAATATCCTTTAATTCTATTATTTATAATAACAGGGGCATGTTTATTAATATCAACTAATGATTTAGTTTCTATTTTTCTTTCAATAGAGTTACAAAGTTATGGTTTATATTTGCTTAGTACTATATATAGAAATTCAGAGTTGTCTACAACAGGAGGTTTAATTTATTTCTTAATAGGAGGATTAGGTTCATGTTTTATTTTACTAGGTACTGCTTTATTATATGCCAATTCTGGAACTAGTAGTTTAGATGCTATATATGTCATTAATAATATAAGTGATATTGATAGTATAAATTCTTGATACAAACCTTATTATATAAATTTTTCTTTATTAATATTTAGTTTGGGATTCTTGATTAAAATAGGTGCAGCCCCTTTCCACTTCTGATCTCCAGATGTTTATGATGCTATTCCTACAGTAGTTACTACATTTGTTGCAATAATAGCAAAAATTTCTATTTTTATGCTTTTATTACAATTAGTTTATTATACAAATAATAGTTTCTTTGAAATAAATTGAACTTTTAGTTTAGTAATAAGTTCATTCTTATCATTGTTAATAGGTACTATTGTTGGGTTAACTCAATTTAGAATAAAAAGATTGCTTGCTTATAGTACAATTTCTCATATAGGATTCATATTGTTAGCTTTAGCTGTATCAAGTGTAGAATCTATCCAAGCTTTTATATTTTACATTATGCAATATTCTATTAGTAATTTGAATATGTTTATTATTTTAATAGCTATAGGTTATTCTTTTGCTTTATACGTAAATCATGATAAAGAGGCGGATAAATTAATAGATAAAAATAATTCCCCTATACAATTGGTTAGTCAATTAAGAGGATTTTTCTACATAAATCCTTTTTTAGCCATAAGTTTAGCTATTACAGTGTTCTCTTTTGCAGGTATACCTCCTCTTATGGGATTCTTTGGAAAATTAATGGTATTAAGTGCTGCCTTAGATAAAGGATATATATTTATAGTTTTAATTGCAATACTTACAAGTGTAATAGGTGGAGTTTACTATTTAAATATTGTAAAAGAAACTTTCTTTTATTATCCTAACCAGGTTTATACTAATGCTTTAGGTACTGCCCAAGACATAATTGGGTTCATTAAAAATAAAGACGGCAAAAAACTTAAAGAAGTTTTAGTGGGCAATAAACCAGTGGTAACATTAGGTAGTCCTATTGCTTTCACAATCTCAATTATTACATTAGTAATATTATTATTTATTTTTATAAATAACGAATGATTAAGTATGGGTACCATATTGGTACAAATGTTGTTTGATAATTAAATGAGTAGTATGACTTTTTTATTTATATTTGTAACAGTATTATCATTAGTTTTTTTACTATTAAATTTTGTATTTGCACCCCATAATCCTTATCAAGAAAAATACAGTATTTTCGAGTGTGGATTTCATAGTTTCTTGGGCCAAAATAGAACACAATTTGGGGTAAAATTCTTTATATTTGCCTTAGTTTATCTTTTATTGGATTTAGAAATTGTTATGATATATCCATTTGCAGTTAGTGAATATGAAAATGGCATATATGGATTAGTAGTAGTATTAATCTTTATAGCTGTTATTACAGTAGGATTTGTTTTTGAATTAGGTAAAAGTGCTTTAAAAATAGAAAGTAGACAAACTAAAGTTTTAATGCAGAAATCTGAAAATTTTGGTTATTCAGACAAATAACATAATTTCTCAAAAGATTATGTTATAGACGGTCTATGCTTAGATTGCAAATCTTTAGCTTGAGGTTCGATTCCTCCATAATCTTAAAAATTTTCATATAATGAAACATAAACATATAATATTTGATTATGAATATTAGTTTATATAAAAACAATAGGTATATTTATATCTATTTAATTATTTAAAATAAAATAAAAAAAATGAGAGCATTAAAACATAAATCTTTATTAACATTATTTAATTCATATTTAGTTGATTCTCCTCAACCTACTAACATAAGTTATCATTGAAATTATGGTTCTTTATTAGCAGTATGTTTAGGAATTCAAATTGTAACAGGTGTAACTCTTGCTATGCACTATAATCCAAGTGTAGCGGAGGCTTTTAATTCTATAGAACATATTATGAGAGATGTAAACAATGGATGACTAGTTCGTTACTTGCATAGTAATACAGCATCAGCTTTTTTCTTCTTAGTGTATTTACATGTAGGAAGAGGTTTATACTACGGATCTTATAGAAGTCCTAGAATATTAACTTGAGTTATAGGTGCAGTAATACTTATATTAATGATGGGGACTGCTTTTTTAGGATATGTTCTTCCATATGGTCAAATGTCATTATGGGGTGCTACAGTTATTACTAACCTTATTAGTGCAATACCGTGAATAGGGCAAGATATTGTTGAATTTGTTTGAGGAGGATTCTCTGTTAACAATGCCACATTAAATAGATTCTTCTCTTTACATTTCGTATTGCCATTTGTATTAGCTGCATTGGTATTAATGCATTTAATAGCTCTTCATGATTCAGCAGGATCAAGTAATCCGTTAGGTATATCAGCCAATTATGATAGAATTACTTTTGCTCCTTATTACTTATTTAAAGATTTAATAACAATATTTGTTACTATATTTATTTTAAGTAATTTTGTATTCTTTGCACCTAATGTTTTAGGAGATAGTGAAAATTACATTATGGCTAATCCTATGCAAACTCCTCCGGCTATAGTTCCTGAATGATATTTATTACCATTCTATGCTATATTAAGATCTATCCCTAATAAATTATTAGGGGTTATTGCAATGTTTAGTGCATTAATAATTATGTTAATATTACCTATTACAGATTTAAGTAAACTAAGAAATTTACAATTTAGACCTTTAAGTAAAGTAATATTCTTTATATTTGTAACTAATTTCTTAATGTTATTAGTATTAGGATCTAAACATGTAGAAAGTCCATATATAGAATTAGGTCAAATAAGTACTGGTTTATTCTTTGCATATTTTGTAGTTTTAGTTCCTGCGGTAACTTGAATTGAAAATCTAATATCTAGTTTATCTTCTAATAAAAGATAATTAAGGTAAACTGTAAAAGAAAATTATTATACTATAATAACAACTATCTTTATTTATAATAGTTACAGTAAAAATTTTTATTTTATAAACTAGACCATAAAGATTATTAATTAATTTTAATAATATAATTATTACTAATACATTATTAGTTTTTACAAGGACTCTTAAAATGGAGGTTTTCCTGTAAAAAGGTATCTTAAAAAGAAAGTAACTTAACTGGTAAAGTGTTTCCTTGTAATAGGGAGAAATATTGGTTCGAATCCAATCTTTCTACATAGTTTAAGCGCAATCTTGCTGTGTTTCTTAAAAAAAATTATTACATTGTAGTATTAATAACTTAATGCTTCTGTACTAATTAACTAGTAATTTTGTGCTTTTATGCTAAGATATTTTATGAAATATTTAGTTATTTCGGACCATATAGTTATACAATATAAAAAAAAAATATGATACAAGCTGCAAAAATAATAGGAACAGGTTTAGCTACAACAGGTTTAATAGGTGCTGGGGTAGGAATCGGAGTTGTTTTCGGTGCCTTAATTTTAGGTGTTGCAAGAAATCCTTCATTAAGAGGTCAATTGTTCTCATACGCTATCTTAGGATTTGCATTCTCAGAAGCTACAGGATTATTTGCTTTAATGATGGCTTTCTTATTACTATACGTGGCTTAATTTCAGAAAGAAAGTCTTAAGCGATTAAATTGTGTTTGTTCTAGCTTCTTACTGTAAAACTTGTTTTGGTTATTGAGGTTACATTATTTAACTTTACATTATTCCTTAAATTTAATAATTATTAGTTTTCATTAATTTTTTATAAAAAAAATATAAATATAATACAATAAAATATGATAAATTTATTTAAAGATTTACAAATAAGACTGGATGCACCTACTCCTTGAGGTATATATTTCCAAGACAGTGCTACACCTCAAATGGAGGGTGTAATAGAATTACATGATATTATAATGTACTATCTAGTAATAATACTATTTGGTGTAGGTTGAATGTTATTTTCAATAATATGAAACTTTAATCACAAAAAATCACCAATATCACATAAATATTTAAACCATGGAACATTAATAGAATTAATATGAACTATTACACCTGCTGTAGTATTAATATTAATAGCTTTCCCTTCTTTTAAATTATTATATTTAATGGATGAAGTTAATGATCCTTCTATGACAATTATAGCAGAAGGTCATCAATGATATTGAAGTTATCAATATCCAGATTTCTTAGATTCTAATAATGATTTAATAGAATTTGATTCTTATATAATACCAGATTCAGATTTAGAACCGGGATCTCTAAGATTATTAGAAGTTGATAATAGAGTAGTTTTACCCGAATTAACTCACGTAAGAATTCTTATTACTGCTGGAGATGTTATACACTCTTTTGCTGTACCTTCTTTAGGAATTAAATGTGATGCTTATCCTGGTAGATTAAATGAATTATCAATTTTTATAAATAGAGAAGGTGTATATTATGGACAATGTTCTGAAATATGTGGAATCTTACATTCTTCTATGCCTATAGCTATAGAAGCGATAAGTCCTTCTAAATTTATAAATTGACTATATAATTACAATTAATACTCAAAAGGGTATTAATCTTAATTGGTAAAGAGTAGTGTTACGGCCGCTAAATTGTAAGTTCGAGTCTTACATACCCTAGCCTTCGGGCAATGGCTATATAGTATGTATATGTTATATGGGTCTTTACTGTATAATAATTTAAATTAAGTTTAATTTTTTATTATATTAGATTTGACCCTAGTTTTATGTACTATGCCAATTTTTTTGACTATGTAGTCTTGTATCCTACATTAGTTTTATATTCGATATTAATATTATATATCGGCTGTAGTTTTATATGCTACATTATTATACACTAGCTGTATTAAACAGTTCGATTAAAGTATAGTTTTATTATACGCCTGAATAGTAAGAAAATTTAAAAAATTATTTATGAGTTTAACTTTAATACTTTTTTTAATAGGAATCTTAGGATTCGTATTTAATAGAAAAAATATAATATTAATGCTTATTTCAATTGAAATAATGCTATTAGCTATAACATTCCTAATTTTAGTGAGTTCTATTAGTTTAGACGATATAATAGGACAAAGTTATGCTATATATATAATTATAACAGCTGGAGCCGAATCTGCTATCGGATTAGGTATTTTAGTTGCATTTTATAGATTAAGAGGATCAATCGCATTTGAAAATAAATAAAAATAAACAATGTATTTAAGTATAATATTTTTACCCTTATTAGGATCTGTAGTTTCTGGATTTTTTGGTAGAAAATCTGGTATTACTGGATCACATATAATAAGTAGTAGTAGTGTAATAATTACTACAATTTTAGCAATAATTGCTTTTTTTGAAATAGGTTTTAATAACAATTCTGTGTCTATTTCTTTATTTGAATGACTAAGAAGTGAGTCATTTAATATAGTATGAAACTTTCAATTTGATAGTTTAACAGTTTCTATGCTAATACCAGTACTAATAATAAGTTCTGTAGTTCATATATATTCAATAGGATATATGAGTAGTGATCCCCATAACCAAAGATTCTTTAGTTATTTAAATTTATTCACTTTTATGATGATATTATTAGTTACAGGAAATAATTATTTATTAATGTTTGTAGGATGAGAAGGAGTTGGTGTTTGTTCTTACCTTTTAGTAAGTTTCTGATTTACTAGAATAGCTGCAAATCAAAGTTCTATCTCTGCCTTTTTAACAAATAGAGTGGGTGATTGTTTCTTAGTAATAGGTATGTTAACATTATTATGAACTTTAGGTAATTTAGATTATAGTACAATCTTTTCATTGGCTCCATATGTAAATGCGAATGTTGTAACTATAATTGGAATATGTTTATTATTAGGTGCTATGGCTAAAAGTGCTCAAATAGGTCTTCATGTTTGATTACCTATGGCTATGGAAGGTCCTACACCTGTTTCTGCTTTAATTCATGCAGCTACTATGGTTACTGCTGGAGTATATTTATTAATTCGTTCTTCTCCATTAATTGAATATAGTTCTACATTACTATTAATATGTTTATGATTAGGAGCTGTAACCACTTTAGCCAGTTCTATGATTGGGTTATTTCAAGGGGACATTAAAAAAATAATAGCTTATTCTACTATGAGTCAATTAGGTATGATGGTTATTGCTATTGGATTATCTTCGTATAATGTTGCTTTATTCCATCTTATAAATCATGCCTTTTATAAAGGACTTTTATTCTTAGGGGCAGGGTCAGTGATACATGCTGTAGCAGATAACCAAGATTTAAGAAAATACGGAGGGTTAATACATTGATTACCTTTAACTTATTCTGTTATATTAATAGCTAGTCTTAGTTTAGTTGCGTTCCCCTTTATGACAGGATTTTATAGTAAGGATCTTATATTAGAATCTGCTTATGGTCAATATCAATTTCCAGGCGTTGCTGCATACTTTATTGCAGTTGTAGGAGCAATATTTACTACTTTATATTCAGTTAAAATACTGTATTTAGCTTTTATTGCTAACCCTAACGGGTCATTAAATTATTATAAAAACGCACATGAGGGTAATATCTTTATGAGTCTTCCATTAGTAATATTAGCAATATTTTCTATTTACTTTGGATATTTAACTAAAGATATTTATGTAGGTTTAGGATCAGGATTCTTTAATAATAATAGTATATTCATACATCCTATACACGAAGTATTAATAAGTGCTGAGTTTGGTTTAAGTACTATAATAAAACTCTTGCCATTTATATTTACTATATTAGCTACAACGGGTGCTATAATAATACTGGAATTCTATCCTACTTTAACAAACAACTTTAAATTAAGTAATTTAGGTTACAATATTTTTGGGTTCTTCAATCAACGTCTTTTAATAGAATTATTCTATAATAAATATATAGTTAATTTAACATTAAAATTAGGAGGTCAAACAACTAAAGTTTTAGATAGAGGTAGTATAGAATTAGTTGGACCATTTGGGGCAGAAAAACTATTGTTATTTATTAGTAAAGCAGTTAGTGGTTTAAGTACAGGTATGGTAACTAATTATGCATTATTTATAATAATAGGTGTTATTGTATATTTATTAGGTGGTAATTTCTATTTATTTAATATTAATAATGTATTATTATTATCTATCTTAATTGTAAGTATAGTTGTAACTATGGTACAGATAAGAAATATTAATTCATTAAGTCCTACAGTATTAGAATCTAATATATTAAATGGAAGATCTCTTTTTAACAAATTGATACTTAAAACTGTAATGCTTATTATTGCCTTTATAGTTAGTATTTTTACAGGTTTAGACAAAGTTTATCATTTAGATTCAGACGATGAGGGCAATCAACCTGAAAGTTCAAAAAATGCTGAAAGACGGGCGGAACAAGCAAAATCAAGAAAACTTGCAAATCTTGCATGACGTTTTGAAGTTGAAAGATATGCTAACGCTACAGGCTTAGAATATAATGAAGCAGAAGAAGCCATGAAACAAGATCAAGAAGCAAGAGAAGCTAAAAAGAAAGAGGTAGCACCTGAAAAAGAGGCGGAAGGTAAAGCAAAAGCACCTGAGTATAATACACCTCAATCTTCACAACATAATACAGAACAAGTTTTACAACAAGATGTTAGTAGTCAAACAGAGCAATCAAAGAATCAAATACTGCCGGCTCCTGGGGATTATGTATGATATGGAGAAAGTAATTTTGTGCAATCAGATGACGCCACAACGGATAAAAAATTAAGTAGATTACAAAGAATGTTATTTAATTTTAATTCCGCCAATCTTGCAGATATGGATAAAAACATAAAAGAAGATAATCTACACGCTAAATCTGAAGCAGAATTAAAAAAAGAAGAAGCTAAATTATTAGAGGAAAGAGAAAAAGAGGCGAATTTTGTCAGGGAATTTGGTCAAAAATTAGATCTTGAAGATTTAAAAAAACAACAGTCTCAAACAGAAGACACTAAAATGGAAGATTCTAATGATAAAAAAAGATCTAATGAAGAAAATTCAGACACAGATAAAAGAAATAAAAGATCAAGATAATTTTCCTTAAAATTATTAGTATTATATAAGTTTTTGTATTAACATTATTAATTTTATTTATAATGTTAATTATATTATATATTAATTATACAATTAATATCTACTTGACTATTAAGTTAGTTAAGATTTATTCAGCTATTTATAGTTATAATGAATAATACTTAAAAGTTTATTATATTTTAATATAATAAACTAAAAAACAATTAAATAAATATGCACTATATTTCAAAAGAAGGCTCGGCTTTAAAAAACATTAAACTATCTTCAATTAGTATGAACATAGAAAGATGATTTTTTTCTACTAATGCTAAAGATATTGGAAATTTATATTTAATATTCGCATTGTTTTCAGGGTTATTAGGTACAGCTTTTTCTGTTTTAATAAGATTAGAATTAAGTGGACCTGGTGTACAATACATATCAGATAATCAATTATATAATAGTATAATTACAGCTCACGCTATATTAATGATATTCTTTATGGTTATGCCTGCATTAATAGGTGGATTTGGAAATTTCTTAATGCCTTTAATGATAGGAGGCCCTGATATGGCATTCCCTAGATTAAATAATATAAGTTTCTGATTATTACCTCCAAGTTTATTATTATTAGTATTTTCAGCTTGTATAGAAGGAGGTGTGGGTACAGGATGAACTCTTTATCCACCTTTAGCAGGAGTACAAAGTCATAGTGGTCCTAGTGTAGATTTAGCTATTTTTGCTTTACATTTATCTGGGGTAAGTAGTTTATTAGGTTCTATTAACTTTATTACTACTATTGCTAATATGAGAACTCCTGGTATTAAATTACACAAATTAGCCTTATTTGGTTGAGCTGTTTGTATAACAGCTGTGTTATTATTATTATCTTTACCTGTTTTAGCTGGAGGTATTACTATGGTATTAACAGATAGAAACTTTAATACTTCATTCTTCGAAGCTGCAGGAGGAGGTGATCCTATATTATTCCAACATCTTTTCTGATTCTTCGGACACCCTGAAGTTTATATTTTAATCATCCCTGGTTTTGGTATAATTAGTACAGTTTTATCTGCTAATGCTAATAAAACTATATTTGGATATATAGGAATGGTTTATGCTATGATGTCTATTGGTATTTTAGGATTTATCGTTTGAAGTCATCATATGTATACAGTTGGTTTAGATGTTGATACTAGAGCATACTTTACAGCTGCTACTTTAATAATTGCTGTGCCTACAGGTATTAAAATCTTCTCATGACTTGCTACATGTTATGGAGGATCTATTAAATTTACACCTGCCATGTTATATGGATTAGGGTTCATATTTATGTTTACTATTGGAGGATTAAGTGGAGTAATGTTAGCTAATGCTTCACTTGATATAGCATTCCATGATACTTATTATGTTGTTGCTCATTTCCATTATGTTTTAAGTATGGGTGCTGTATTTGCAATGTTTGCAGGATGATACTTCTGAACACCTAAAATATTAGGTTTAAATTATAACATTTATTTAGCTAAATTACAATTCTGATTATTATTCATAGGTGTTAATTTAACATTCATGCCTCAACATTTCTTAGGTTTACAAGGAATGCCTAGAAGAATTAGTGATTACCCTGATGCATTTACAGGATGAAATTTAGTAAGTAGTTTTGGATCTATAGTAAGTGTTATAGCTGCTTGATTATTCTTATACATTGTTTATCAACAATTAGTAACAGGAGAAGCTGCTTCAAGATATCCTTGATTAACACTTCCTTTCCATACTGACTCACTTAGAGGTTACTTAAATAGAAGTTATACTAGTATAGAATGAGCATTAAGTAGTCCACCTAAACCTCATGCTTTCGTATCATTACCTTTACAAAGTTAATATACAAGTATATTTCTGTAAAATTATGAGTATGGTATGTATAAATTTAATATGTTGTGTATATAAGTATGTAGTATACTATATATTCATAAAGCTTCATTAGCTCAATGGTAGAGCAGAATACTTCTAATATTCCGATTTTAGTTCGAATCTAGAATGAAGTAAATATAATTTTCTATTTAATAGAAATTATAAAGATTAAAATTAAAAAAAGAAAATATTGTTCTAATTATAATATATATACAAATTATAGTTATAATTATAGTTGATAAATTATTAGTAGAAATTTTTTTTCTATTAGTAAATGAATTTTTTTTTAAGGCTGTCAATAATATTAATTTTATAAAATCTTGAACAATTTAACAAATTATATTAATATAGATAATATTTATATAAATAATTATACAAATTTATTATCTTTTTTAGAAGTTGTTTTATTATTATTACCTGCACTACTTGCAGTTGCATATACTACAGTTGCAGAAAGAAAAACAATGGCCAGTATGCAAAGAAGACTTGGACCTAATGCTGTAGGATATTACGGATTATTACAAGCTTTTGCTGACGCACTAAAACTTCTATTAAAAGAATATGTTGCCCCTACACAAGCCAATGTCTTCTTGTTCTTTTTAGGCCCAATAATTACATTAATTTTTGCTTTATTAGGATACGCAGTTATACCTTACGGGCCAGGATTATCTGTTTCAGATTTAGATTTAGGAATATTTTATGCTTTGGCTGTATCATCTATAGCAACATATGGAATATTACTTGCAGGGTGAAGTGCTAATAGTAAATATGCATTCTTAGGGTCATTACGTAGTACTGCTCAATTAATAAGTTATGAATTAGTTTTAAGTTCTGCTATATTATTAATTGTAATGATTACTAATAGTTTAAATTTTAATGTAAATATACAATACCAAAAAATAGTCTGATTTATGTTGCCTTTATTTCCTATACTAATAATCTTTTTTATAGGTTCTGTGGCTGAAACTAATAGAGCTCCTTTTGATTTGGCGGAAGCAGAATCAGAATTAGTTAGTGGATTTATGACAGAACATGCTGCGGTAATATTTGTTTTCTTTTTCTTAGCTGAATATGCTAGTATATTATTAATGTGTATATTAACTAGTATATTCTTTATGGGGGGTTATTTAGTATCATATGATATACTATATCTATTTGATAAATTCAATTTAATATGAACATATGCTTTTGATATTGATTGAATTTCATCTTACGAAAATATTAAACTTCAAGCTTTAATAAAAAATCCTTTTATTAATGGTTTATTCTCAGGTTTAATTTTAGGATTAAAAAGTTCATTTTTAGTTTTTGTATTTATTTGAGTAAGAGCTTCATTCCCTAGAATAAGATTTGATCAATTAATGTCATTCTGTTGAACAGTATTATTACCTTTATTATTTGCATTTATTGTGTTAATACCTTGTATTTTATTCCAATTTGATGCATTCTTAATAAATATTAATATATTATAATTAAAAATAAGGCATGAAAAATTTAAAAATTGTTATTAATAATATTTTTAAAGTTAAAAATTTAATTTTAACTTTACTGATTTTAATATTAGCTTGAAGTTTAAGATATTTGTTTTTATATTTTTTTTGTGCTCCTTTGCCCAGTTTACTTGAAGAACCTTTACATCTATATAGACTTATATATCTATTAATATTAAAAGGAGCTAGTGTAATACTGAATAAAGTATTAAAAAAATTTACTTTAATGTAAACTATAATAATTCTAAAATAACATTATTATTTTAATGCATCGTAATGTTAAAAAATTATTATTAGATGAATAACAATTTTAAAAGAATGCTACATGAATATAATATTCATGTTACTAGGTTCTCTTTTGTTTATACCTTTAACCGGTATTTTTGCTATTTCTTTAGTAGACTATTTATACAATAAAAAACAAAGTAGTGTTTTTATGTCAAAAATAGCGTTAGGTACATCTTTATTAAATTTAATTGTATCTTTTGTTTACTTTATTTTGTTTAATTTTAGTAGTAATAATTATCAATTTGTGGAAGAACATTATAATATATGACACTATGATGTATATTTTGGTATAGATGGTATGTCTATATATTTTGTATTATTAACAACTATTATAATGCCTATAGCTTTAGTATCTAATTGATGCGGGCCTTCTATAGTTGAGAATATAAAATCTTATTTAATAATAATGTTACTATTAGAGTCTCTTTTATTAGGAGTATTTTTATCATTAGATATGTTGTTATTTTATATATTTTTTGAAAGTACATTACCTCCCTTATTTTTATTAATAGGTTTATATGGTTCTAGTAATAAAGTGAGAGCAAGTTATTATATATTTTTATATACATTATGAGGTTCTCTCTTCTTATTATTATCTATACTAACTATATATTCAATAATGGGAACTGTAGATTACGATGTTTTATTCAAAGCTAATTTTGATTACTTTACTCAAATATTTTTATTTGTAGGAATATTTATATCATTTGCTGTAAAAACTCCTGTTATATTTTTAAATAATTGATTATTAAAAGCTCATGTTGAATCTCCATTAAGTGGAAGTATAATATTGGCAGCTATAGTTTTAAAATTAAGTTTATATGGTATATTTAAATTAATTTTACCTATTTTAAACAAAGCCTCTTTAAATTATACTTTTGTAATTTATACCATAGGAGTTATAACTATAATATACGCTAGTTTTAGTACATTGAGAACTATAGATATTAAAGAATTAATTGCTTATAGTTCCGTATCTCATGCTGCAGTTTATTTAATAGGAGCATTTAGTAATACAATACAAGGAATAGAAGGTGCAATAGTATTAGGTTTAGCCCATGGATTTGTATCTAGTGGTCTGTTTATCTGTGTTGGAGGTGTATTGTACGAAAGATCTCATACAAGAATAATATATTTCTATAGAGGTATGGCACAAATTATGCCAGTTTTCTCTATACTATTCTTTATTTTATGTTTAGGAAATTGCGGTGCACCTTTAACTTTAAACTTCGTAGGGGAATTTATGTCTCTTTACGGTGTAATAGAAAAATTACCTTTACTAGGAGTATTATCTTGTAGTTCAATAATCTTATCTGCAGCATATACTATATATATGTTCAATAGAATTTCATTTGGAGGATTCTTTACTAAATTACTTTATGAAAATAATGTGTGAGACGTATCTATAAGAGAATTCTTTGTATTATTTATATTAGTAGTATTTACTGTAATATTGGGAATATATCCTTCTATAATATTAGATGGTTTACATTACTATACAAATAACTTAATATACAAAGTTTAATAAAAAATTAAAAAGATTTTATTTTTCATGATTTAAAATAATACTTTTATGTATTAAATTACAATACTCAAACGAAATTTGCCTCAATTAGTGCCTTTTTATTTTATGAATGAAGTATTCTTTACTTTTGTTTTAATATCAGGAATATTATATATAATATCTAACTATGTATTGCCAAGAATAGTTAGATTGTTTATATCTCGTTTATTTATTAAAAAAGTTAATAACATTTAATAACACCTAATCATAATAGAAAAGTTTTATTAAAATAAAATTAATAACAAAAATAAGCGTAAAATTAATAATACAATTACAATGTAATATGAATTTTTAAAATTAAAAAAGAAAATATTGTTGAACTATTTGAAAATTTTTTTTAAGGCAGACCGAAAATATATATAATTAAATGATGAATAATAATATCATTTCTACGTATTTCACAAATCCTCTAACTCAATTTGAAATAAGAGATTTTTTTAATATCAAATTATCATTTTTAAATAATTTACAGTTATCTTTAACTAATATAGGGCTATATTTAACAATAGGTACAATACTTATATTATTAATAAGTTTATTAAGTGTAAATTATAATAAATTAATAGGAGATAAATGATCAATAGGTCAAGAATCATTATATGCAACTATTCAAAGTATAGTTATAAGTCAAATTAATGCAAAAACAGGTCAAATTTACTTCCCGTTTATTTATACATTATTTATATTTATTTTAATAAATAATTTAATAGGGTTAGTGCCTTATAGTTTTGCGTCTACAAGTCATTTTGTTTTAACTTTCTTTCTTAGTTTCACAGTAGTATTAGGTGCTACCATCTTAGGATTTCAAAAACACGGCTTAAAATTTTTTTCTTTATTAGTACCAGCTGGTTGTCCTTTAGGTTTATTACCTTTATTGGTTTTCATTGAATTTGTTTCATATTTAGCTAGAAACGTTTCTTTAGGACTTAGATTAGCAGCTAATATACTTTCTGGGCATATGTTATTAAACATATTAGCAGGTTTTACTTATAATATAATGACTTCAGGTATTATATTTTTCTTTTTAGGATTAATACCATTAGCATTTATAGTTGCTTTCTCAGGATTAGAATTTGGAATTGCATTTATTCAAGCTCAAGTTTTTGTTGTTTTATCATCTTCTTATATAAAAGATGGATTAGATTTACATTAAAGAATGTAAGATATTTAAAAAGGGGTTTAAGCGTAATCTTGCCCTGTTATACCAATAGATTAATATAAATTTATATTAATTAACTAGTAATTTTGTGCTTTTATGCTAAGATATTTTATGAAATATTTAGTTATTTCGGACCATATAGTTATACAATATAAAAAAAAAATGATACAAAATAGAAAAATAGTATTATTTAACTTCAAATGAGAGACTGAAGCAATGAGACTTTTTCCAGCTCCAAGTTTCATAGTAAATGCTAGAACTTTTTCTATTACTAGGGATTTATTGTCAAATGATAATAATAACCCAGAAGAAAATTCTAATATAACTTCTTCAAATATTAATGATACAGATACTTCTAATATAAATTCAGATGATACTAACAATTATGATGCAGATGTTTCTGATAATTCAGAAAAAATTAATCCTGATTATGCAGATAATACATCTTCATCAGATATTAGTGATGTTTTTGAACGTTATAAAGATAGACCCGAGGAAGAACTTGATGATTATATGCAAGATAAGTGCGATAAATTAAGAAAAACCTACGGGGAAGATACAGCCAGAAATATTGCCGAAAACGGTTCGGACCCTGATGAGTTTCGTATTAGAAAAGAAGAAATCAATAAGACTTTTGATAATAGAATGGAGGCTGCATTCGAGAGATGAGATATTCTTACTACCAAGCATAATGATTATAATAATAATCAATCACCATCATCTGCAGCAGAGTCATCTGCTTCAGGATCATCTGCCGAAGAATCTCCTGCTGGACAAATGCCAGAACAAGAACAAACTCCAGCAGCAAATCAAGAAACACCTCTTGACTTTGTAATTCAATTGGAGAGTACTGAGATGCCGGATATTTATTCTGCAGACGGAGGAGATTAATAACAACAAATAGGTTAATTTGCTAATAACCTTATTATGTTAGTGATAGTAAAAGAAAAGTTCTTCTATTTTAAAAATTAGGAATTATATAAATATAAAGATATTGTATAGAAATTATTCAAATATATTAACAATTTATTGTTAAATAAATGTAATTGGCGGACAATTAATTCTAAATAAAATGTTATTTTAGGTATATATTTAACAGAAAGAAGCTTCTTATTATCCAACATAATGTTTATATTAATAAGTGATATGATAGAAATCATGTCAAAAATTTTAGATGAGTTTGGTGATAGCTCTGATTGAACGCTGTCTAAGTGCTTGACACATGCTAATCGGACGATTAATACAATTGAAAAATTAAATTAATAGTGGTGTAAGGGTGAGTATAAGATATTTTTGCCTACCTTGAAGTAAGGGAGTTATAAAATCCCTTATAACAATAAAGGTGGTAATATTACCATCGCTTTGAGAGGACGATAAATATCATAGAAAAAGGTAGTTGTTGAGGTAATGGCTTAACAAGCTGTAAATTTTCTTAGTCGTAACTGAGAGGTTGATCGACCACATTGGGTCTGAAAAAACCCCAATGCAAATATGCACAGCAGTGAGGAATTTTGGTCAATGGCCTAACGGCCGAACTGGCAACTTAGGGAAACGACAATTGGTTGTCAAATGAAGTTTTGTCTATATATTGATAATGACAATATATATAAATAGTCTTGACTAATTACGTGCCAGCAGTCGCGGTAATACGTAAGAGACAAGTGTTATTCATCTTAAGTAGGTTTAAAGGGCACCTAGACTGTCAAAATGACTTTATATAAAGTAGTATTTGACTAGAGTTTTATGTAAGAAGTACAGTACTTTTAAGTGGAGAGATGAAATTCTGTGATACTCTAGGGACTGGTAAAGGCGAAGGCAGTCTTCTATGTAAAAACTGACGTTAAAGGGCGAAGGCACAGAGAACGAACAGGATTAGGTACCCTAGTAGTCTTTGCAGACAATGATGAATGCCATAGATTAGATAATTATTTGGTCTATAAATGAAAGTGTAAGCATTTCACCTCAAGAGTAAAGTGGCAACACTGGAACTGAAATCACTAGACCGTTTCTGACACCAGTAGTGAAGTATGTTATTTAATTCGATGATCCACGAAAAACCTTACCACAATTTGAATACTTAATTTTAATTAAGATACAGGTGTTGCACGGCTGTTTTCAGTTAATGTTGTGAAACTGTGGTTTCTCCATGTAATTAACGGAATCCCTATCTCTATTTATAGTTTTTATAGAGCATTTTTTCTGTATACCGGAAATAACAAAGGGGACAAAGACAAGTCATCATGGCCCTTATATTGTGGGCTATAAACGTGCCGCAATACTCCTAAACAAAGAGATGCGAAAATGTGAATTTAAGCTAATCTCAAAAAATAGGATACAAAATTTAGTGAGAAGGATTATAGTCTGAAATTCGACTATATGAATAAGTAATTGCTAGTAATCGTGAATCACCATGTCACGGTGAATATAACCTCGGATTGGTACTAACCACTCGTCACATGCTGAAAGGAGTACTGCGCAATAAGTTTGCTCTTTTACTATAAAAATATAATAATTATAATTAGGCCTTTATAGTGGAATTCACCGAATGCGAGACTCTAATCAGTGTTAAGTCGAAATACGGTTCGTGTAGTGGAAGTTGCACGGGATTGATTAACCATAACAAAAAAAATATATTTAAAAATTTAAATACATATTTTTTATATATTCAAAAGGAAGGTCCCGTTTGTAGGTATGACGGGTTGAGCTGTAAACTCAATAGCTAACTGCTATCAAAGGTTCGAGTCCTTTTCTTCCTATGTAGGTATGTGTCCTACTATACATAAGTGGGCATGTTTGGTCCATTAAATGTAAATAAATGTTTATATGAAAGATTAATTAAAAAATTAACAATGTCTACGGCAGTAAGAAGTAATTTTCAATTTCATCCTTATCATCTAGTTTCTCCATCACCATGACCTTTATATACTAGTATTAGTATAGGAAATCTGGCGTTTACAGCAGCTTTATCTATGCACAATTTTCACAATTCATATATAATATGATACGTATCTCTTATATTAGTTATATCTTCTATGTCATTATGATTTAGAGACATAGTAACAGAAGGTACTTTCTTAGGAGATCATACATTTGCTGTTCAAAGAGGATTAAATATAGGTGTTATACTATTTATACTTTCTGAGGCTTTATTCTTTTTAGCTATTTTCTGAGCATTCTTCCACAGTGCATTACATCCAACTGTTGAATTAGGAGCTCAATGACCACCTATGGGAATAGATCCTATAAATCCATTTGAATTACCATTACTTAATACAATAATTTTATTATCAAGTGGTGCAACTATTACATATGGACATCATGCATTAATTAAAGGAGATAGAGCAGGAAGTTTATACGGTACAGCCGCTTCAGTAGTTCTAGCTGTTATATTTACATTCTTTCAAGCTGTAGAATATAACGTATCTTCTTTCACTATAAGTGACGGTATATTTGGTACATGTTTCTACTTTGGAACAGGTTTCCACGGATTCCACGTTATAATAGGAACTATTTTCTTAGCAGTAGGTTTATGAAGAATTTACGCATATCATTTAACAGATCATCATCATGTAGGGTATGAATCTGGTATTTTATATTGACACTTTGTTGATGTAGTATGATTAATATTATATATTGCAATATATTATTGAGGAAGTTAATGTAAATTATATTAAATTCTCAAAGGGATTTTAGTATAATGGTAATGCAAATGACTTTTAATCATTAAGATGTAGGTTCGAATCCTGCAAATCCTATTTCTTTTTAAGGGATTTTTTTTTATTAATATAAAGCAATTATAGGTTAATGGTAAACCTGTCGTCTTCCACACGAAGATTGTTGGTTCGAGTCCAACTAATTGCGTATAAACAAACCTAATTACATTTTTTTTATAAAAGGATAAGTTTAATAACATATTGCTTAGGTTTAACATTAAATTTAAAATTGAAATAAAGATTTAGTAGCTTAATTGGTAGAGTGCTTCCCTGTCACGGAAGAAGATGTCGGTTCGAATCCGATCTAATTCGAAGGAAGAATAACCATTGGTAAGGTAAGGTATCTACTAAATACTGTGTATAAGCACTTGAGTGTTCGATTCACTCTTCTTCCGGGTTTTGTGATGTAACATCAATTTAAATCTTTTTAATGCTTTATGAGTAATTTAACTATAACCTTTTTAGGTAAAAATTATAAAAATATAAAATGAGTAATTTATTTATTATAAATGAAATTTTGACTAATAAATATAATGTAGAAGTATTAGATATTATATCTATATTTACTATTATATGTGGTATTTCTATTATTGTAACTAAAAATCCAATAATATCTATACTATATTTAATTGGATTGTTTGGAGGAGTTTCTTCATACTTAATATTATTAGGTTTAAGTTTTATAGGGTTATCTTATTTAATTATTTACATAGGAGCAGTATCAATATTATTTTTATTCATATTAATGTTAATTAATATAAGAACAAGTGAACTACAAAATAATAATACAAATAGTATACCATTGGCTTTAATTACATTAATTTTTTTAAGTTATGCAATATTCCAAGTATTGCCTTATAGTATAGCAGTATTAAATAATTTTTTTACAAATATAAATACTGTAATACATAATATGTCTTTTCATAAGTCTACTGGAAATATTTTACAAAAAGATTTATTTATAAATAATAATGATATATATTTTGCAAGTAGTAATGATTGAAATGGTAACTTAATCGATGTAAATAATATATCTAACATAGGAACAATTATATATACTAGTTATAACATATGATTAATTATAACAGGATTTATATTATTATTAGCTATGGTTGGTGCAATAATAATAACACTTAAAAAACCAAAAAGAGAGATTAGCTCAATGGTAGAGCAGTCGTTTTACACACGAAAGGTTAGGCGTTCAAATCGCCTATTTCTCAGCATCAATAAATTAATTCTTTAACTTAAGGGTAAAGTGCATTTTTGATAAGAATGAAATTCAAGTTCGACTCTTGAAAGAATTACAAGAGAATTGGCCGAGTGGTTTAAGGCGATAAGCTTGAGTCTTATTTGATATAATAAAATATCACATCCGTTCGAATCGGATATTCTCTGATATAAATGCTTCTATAGCTCAACGGTAGAGCTTGATACTGTTAATATCATGATAGATGTTCGATTCATCTTAGGGGCGAAGTAAATCGGATTAGAGCCAGGTTGGTTAGGCGCCTCGTTTGGGTCGAGGAATAGTTAGGTTCGAATCCTAATAATCCGAATTCTATATTAAATAGAAATGTAATGTAATAGATATATAATATGTGTATATAATACATATAAGTATACAAAGAGACTATTATGGATATTCATGCTATGTATAACAGAGATTTAATTTATTAAAATAAATATTAACTCTAAGAGAAATTCTGTAGTAAACGAAGTGAATTGAAATATCTTAGTAACTTCAGGAAAAGAAATCAAAAGAGATTCTATAATTAGTGTGAACGAAAGTAGAAAAGCCTAAAATTTAATAAAAAAGTAAAATTGATCAAAATCAGTTTGAATTTTATGGGGAACCTTCCTCAAAGGCTAAATATTATACATAAGCGATAGAGAACATAAGTACCGTGAGGGAAATAATAATTTGAAATAGTAGTTTTATAAGCAGTTCGAGCAATTTAAGCAAGAACGTACCTTTTGCATAATGGGTCACCAAGTTAACTTTAGATGCAAGTTTAAGCGTAGTTAAACCAATTATCAAAAAAATGATAAGTGTCTAAAGTTAGACCCGAAGCCTGGTGATCTTACCATGATCAGGATGTAAACAGTCCGAACGGCATATCGTTGCATAGATATCCGAAGAATTATGGTAAGTTTAGTGAAAGACAAAACTGACCAGGATAGCTGGTTTTCTGCGAAACCTATAATAGTAGGCAATTCAAATAACATCTTAGCAGGTACAGAACTTAATCTCAGACAAGGTGTAAAATTTTTAATTATTAAAATACATTTTGATTTGTATATATCGGGGGATCGTGAAGATTTTATCGGTGAGTATGTAGACTCGGAATGGCAAAGATGAATATTGAATTATCAGACATAGAGTGCTAAGGTTGTATGTCAAAAGGGAAACAGCCCAGAACAAGATTTAAGGTTCCAAAATTATTAGTTAAGTGAAAATAAGAAGGTTTCTATTTGAGTCGACAAGAAGATGGGCTTAGAAGCAGCCATAATTTTATGAATTCGTAACAGAGCGCTTGTTAATTTTTAGAAGCATCGAAAATTTAACGGATCTAAACAATATACCGAAATCTTGTCCATATTTAATAATAATAATAATTATTGTTGTTGTAATACGGGGTAGCAGAACGTTGAGTTAATATTAGATTTTTCTTTTTTAAAGAAAGATATAAAATGATAACTCAAGTGAGAATGGTGACATTAGTAACGAATAAGAAGAAATAATCATAATAAATATGATTAAATTGGATTCTCCGCCTTAAGCTTATGGATTTTTAAGTAACGGCCTCTAAATTAAAAATCTAAAGATTTTAATGATGAGAAAATCTTTATTACTGAACAACAACATTTTAAGTGTTAAATGTGCAGGAAAAGTAGTAATATATTACATATTTTATGTAATAAAATAACCGTACCTAGAAACTGAAAAAAGTAAGCTAGTAGAGTATACGAAGGCGTAAAATGAGCTAACAATCATAAAGGAACTCGGCAAATTGACTACGTAACTTCGGAATAAGGAGGTCTCATTAGTCTTGATTAATATCAAGTAAAAAGGAAGAAGCATGAAATAGTGTTGTACGACTGTTTAATTAAAACACAGCACTTTGCTCAAAGATTAAAAATCTAAGTATTGAGTGTGATGTCTGCCCAATCCCGGCTGGTTAACAGATATAACTGAATTTTTTAAGAAAGTTTGGTGTTGACGGAACCCCCGGTTAATGGCGGCCTTAACGTGAGGGTCCTAAGGTAGCGAAATGCCTTGGCCGTTAAATGCGGTCTTGCATGAATGATTTAACGATACAACAGCTGTCTCTATGATTGACTCAGTGAACTTGGAATAACTGTGAAGATACAGTTTACCTCTAGTTGGACGAGAAGACCCTATGCAGCTTTACTGTTACTAATTATAGGGTACGGAAACAAATATGTTTAGATTATAAGGTACATTAATAAATAAAAATGAAAATCCTTTATATTTCTTCCGTATTTATGAATTGATTTAGGAATATTTATTTACAAATATTAGTGAATCAACCTAGTTCAGCTTGAAAAAGCGGCCTTAGGTGAGGAACTTATTGCTAGGAGACAGTTTATGCGGGGCACAGACCCCATAAAGAGTAAATGGGAGTGTCTAATATTAACAATGTATGAATATATTTTGTATTCATTTCAATATTGTTTGTTATATTATACAGTTTACTGTATTTTATCTTATAAAATTATTTGTTTAATCTGCACGATCAGATATTCATTTAATATAGTTTATATAGAATTTTAGGTACGATTTTATCTAACACGAAATTAGATGTAATGAAAATATTACGAAAGTTTCTAATATTTTCTTAGTTATTATATTTTATAATAATGTTGATTATTACTTAATAGGCTCAACGGCTAAATCGTGCCTTACTGTTTGATTAACAACAAATCTTACAGTTGCGTAAGCAGGGCGTAGGATCACAAGATGCAATAAGGAAAGATCTTGGATTATAGGAAAAGCTACGCTAGGGATGTTTGTCCTTTAATAATTTTAAAATTATTAATAATAAATTGGGTTAAATTCAAGAATTACTTAAATAAGTAAATTTGAAGCGAAATTTATCTTAGCAAATTAAAAAAGATAAAAACGTTCAACGACTATAAGGTGAGTTATGCTAACAATAATCCTTTATAACACCCAACATTTTTATTACACAAAATAAAAAAAAACAAAAATAAATAAAAATTATTTATATGAATAATAAATTAAAAATCTTTAGTAATAATATTAATAACAAATATAAATTAATACCTTTTAATTTAAAATTAAGTGATTACAGAGAGAAATATGAAGCGCCTGTCTCAAAAGAGTGAAAAAATACAGCATATTTTTATAACCAAAATAACATTAAAAATGTACCTTTAAATGATCTGAATTTAAATAAAATGATTAAATCTTATTTTAATTTACATTTTAAAAATAAATTTATTCATTTAAAACATATGTCTCTTAAAAGAAGACATTCTTTATTAAGAAGAATTTATGTAAGTGATGTAGAAATTAAACATACTAACAATAAAGCAATAGTAACTTTATATATTATTAATACTCAAAAGAAAACTTTACATAAAAGATATATAAAAAGTAAAAAATATTTTGAAAGTTTAAAATCTAATATTTTAGATATACAAAAATATTTTATAGAAAATAGAATAAAAATTTTAAAAAATAAATTAATAAAAAGTTTTTTAAAAAATAAATTTATACTTGAAAAAAGTAAAATATTTAATCTAAAATTTTACTTATTAAATAAAATTATTAATT
>SJVG01000544.1:0-26050 GCA_034774675.1 Scedosporium minutisporum
ATCCACCACCTCCCCCGCCTCTCAAACACCCCGGGCCCTTCACCCTCCAAGTCCATGACCGCACCGCCGACGACCCCCGCCCGCATAACCCACACGGCCGCTCCTTCACCATCACCGTCACGCCCGACACGAGACCCTGCGACATCATATTCAGCCTCGCGCCGCCGCGGAGCCGCTGTCTTGTACTCGTGTGCTCGACGTTTCAGCCGGCGTATGTTATGCCGAAGGATGTGTCGTTGCCGGAGATTGCGAATATGCGGTGCTGGTTGGAGATTGTCGACGGTTGAAGTGTTAAGGAGACCGGTGAAGGGACGACGGATGGACGTTGAAACTAGTGATTTATGGGGATTTTGTTTATGTGGTTAATGGTAATGTGAGCTACGAGCTATGAGCGCCTTCTACAATTGTATTTGTCTTCTTTTCTGTAATGTTTATGTAACGAGTGATGAAGAAGGAACGACTAGACTCATTACTCGAGGAAGGTGAGACACAGGATAGGTAGTTCAATAAGAGAAGGCGAGAATTGACAACAACATCGAAGCCTCTCCTATCAATCTAAACCACTATAATTCGACAAGGAATCATTGATCCGGAAGCCGAAACCATTTTGATTCCTATCTTGGACCTATGACAGGGAGGGGGGGGTTTTATTTAAATAGGACCAGTCAAGTCAATTGCTTTGATTTCATTCTGGACAGAAGAAGCTATTCTGACACCCGTGGGTTTGGCGATAGCCCGGACGGTTACGGTTTTTCTTCTGTCGATTCCTGCTAGGTTGTACGATCAACAGACCGTTCCTTCGACAGAAATTTACTTATACGCGAGTCCACTAAAGGAATTGCCGAAGAAAATCTGCGACTCCACAGGAGTCTCCGGCGATCTAAACGTACGGACTTCCTGTCTCTGTATGTTCCGGTTATTGCGTCTCCATGTGAAAACCGACCCAGCATTGAGAATGCAGCCCACTCTGGCGCTCTCAATTGGCCCTGCCGATACATTGCGTACGACAGCATCCTGCAGCTCGATAGGGAGGTGATGAAGATCAGTTGTAGGGACACTCGTCTGTGTGGCTTCAAGGAGGAGATCGATGGCTTCATCGGAAGGAGGGTCGATACCGTCGAAGAGACGGAAGGTCCTCGAATGTCTTTCATCCAGGCGATTCATCCGATATACAATAACCTCCTTCACTGAGAAGATGAGGTAAGTCAGACTATTACCAGGTGTTAGAGTCTGTGGGCCCAGTGCGCCCAGTTGGTTCCGTTTCGCGAAATCCTCTCGGATTAGAGAGACAGCATGCGGAATGTGCTGCGATAGAACGACGGACACCCCGCCAACACGGACAATGTCTCCGCCGAACGGCTCCCAGTTCGGAAGGTCATTGATCCAGACGAAATGAGTTGCGATGGGCGGACGTGGCTGAGTTACTTCTTCGACACGGAAGTCTAGAGTCGCAATCTTGATGATTGCGCATGCGAGCCTCCGGAATGTGGCGTTGTTGTAACGACCGCCGAAGATATGCCTCCACTGGTGCGCAAAGTCGGCGAGCAGTGTAGGAACGAAAGCCTTATACCGCATTAGTTGCTGAGGGTCTACTCCGTTCCGTCTCATGTTGGACCAAGACCGTGGGAAGGTGAAGACGGATTGCAAGGTATGGATGCTGCGGTCGAGGGGTGGTTCGTAAGGCTCGAAATCGGAAATGGTTACGGAACGTAGGCGCATGAGACTGAGGGGAACCCGAAGGTTGCGATCCTTTTTGTTGAGTCGTAGGAAATCGTCATCGAGGTCAAATGTCCAGATTGATTGAAGGTGAACGTGCCGGCGGTCATGGAAGGGAGAGACGACGTCATACTGGAGATGCCAGTTCCTCCTCCTACCAAGCTTCGAATACACCATATCGAAGGTGGATTCTAATGAGAAGGAGCATGAGCATGAGAACTCTTTTTCGCCCGTCAAAGATATGAGATGATCTTCAGTACTTACCTCTTTCTACACTGCAGAGCTTTCTTGAGTACATTCGTAGCATGACCTCATCTTCTGCATTAGAAGCTAAAGCAAAGTAGATTGCTCCTACTCTTTAGGTGAGCCTCAGCGATGCTAAGGATGTTGTGAATACCAAGGGCAACATACCATGTAAATGAATAATAATCCATATGGCCATACTGAAGGTGGGAACTAAGCCAGGTTGAGCCTGGGTTACTGACCACGATGGTTGATGTTGTGATGTTGTGAAGTTGTGAAGTTGCCCAGGGGAAGGGTAACCTATCTCAGAAAGTTGTAGGGAACACTTTCCTCTCTCAAAAGAAGGAAGCCTTTGTTTGCGTGGCCAACCCCACGCAAAATGAGTTGCCATCACCACCTCGAAAAGGCTCCAGCTCCAATGGGGAAGGATCCATATACAGGCCCCCAAGCTCTCGGAGGCGGGCGGCTGTCAGTATGTCTGTGGGAAGGTGCAGCGGAACTCCTGTCTGGGTCAGCCTGGTGAGATAGATGTGCTGGGGTTTAGAGCGACGGAAGCGACCGGGAGGCGGGCCGGCGACGGCCCAGGACCGCAGGATATAGATTTTGTTACCTCAGAGGCTTTTTCTTTTTACTATATAACTTAGCTAGAGAAGGACTAAACACCTTATAAAAAAAGTATATGGAGTATAATAATACTAATAATAATAAATAATACATTACAGGTTTCTAATCAAGCCTTGTCTCTCGTGGGTGAGCTGAGCTCTCGCAAGGCGGAGTGAGCTGACTTGATTTTCCACTCTTGACCAAGAGCTCCCAGTACGCCGTGGTTTCAGTGCATAGAGCCCCTCCAGGTAGTCAATAGTCCTAGTAATTGTAGTTTGGTATTCGTAGTGTTAACATCTATTGCTACAAATGCTTAAAAGAGCCGATTCCCATCTATCCTTACAGTCATCCATTGTTGGTACAATCAACGCCTCCAAATACTTCCCTTCCGGCCAATGTCTCCCGGACGATTAGTTGGCAGAAGTTTGCTCAGACGTTGGTTGGGACTCGATGATTCGGGGCGCAGTACTCTTCTGGGCAGCAGCCAGCAGCGCTGCCGGGATATCCTTCCTTCGCGGCCTCTTCAACTCGTCCAACGTAACCCCATCAAGTTTCGTCATTCCAACAACAGGTGCTTCTCCCTTCCTCACAGATTCGTAGTGCCCTATACGGCAAAAACTGTTAATGGTTTCGTCTCCACAATCGGGGGACATGCTGAGGTGGGACCTTACCAGGCAACTTGTTACCGGCCAGGCGCAGGGCATCCAAGATGACCTTTTCGTGAGCCAATCCCTTGATTTCGAAGATGATCTGATTGACCGCAATCCTCGCTGCCCAATGATCGAACGAACCTTTACCCTTACCCATACGAGTCTAAAGCATTCATGAGTATCTCGTCTAGGAGGTGTCCCTAGCGTAAAGAGGGGGCGAGAGAGCGCTGCTCATACCTCATTTCCACTGGTGTATACACCAACGTTACAGGCCACCCGCTTATACAGACGATATTTCTCTCCTCGAAGACGAGTCTTTATCGTCTCCTCCGCCATCTTCAGATGCTTCGCGCTGATCCTCCGATGATGGTCGTTCATGCGAAGACCATAATCGCCCCAAATCACTGTCGTACCCTTCGAAGATCCGCCCGTAGCAACCCTAGGTCGTCCCTTCATCATCTTCTTCGTCCGATCGATCGAGGGCTCGAGCCAGGTACCCATCATGGCCGGCGTCGTGGAGAGGAATCGAACATGGTTAGGAGCGGTCAATTGCGCCGGGACCGAGACGGTGGGCAGAGAGGAGGTTATTCTAAGGCCCCGAAAGGCATTCGACAGTAGCGTAGAGGCATTGCGCTTCATCGTTTCGGCGGTGGTGTGGTGCTTTGCGGACCAATTCGAGCTGATCTGTCGAGCCTTTTCGAGCTCCTGTAGAAAAAAATGGCACTCAAGCTTGCCTTCACCAAATGGCATGTTCCGGCTGCCAGGTGCTATAATCACGTGACAAGGCGAAACCCACTTTAGGTTGGTGTCACGTCGCTGACGCGAGAAAGGCCGGATTTTGATGAGGAACCGTGCCGCGCTAGGCAACCTCGTGGTTTGAGCTCATTCTCCCGAAGCCCTTTCTCCTCCTTCGGATTTTGGCGAGGAGGAGAAAAACAAAATATAACCGACCACCACCTCTCCCCGTTTTAACATCCATCAATGACTCTACTTCCTCAGCATGTCTGATATCAGGAATTTCTTTGGCCCCAAGGGCGGCGCACCACCTGCGCGACCAGCCAAGAAGGCACCTGTCCAGGACACCAAGACCAAGCGAGCGAGCATGTTAATCCACTCAATTGAGTCCCCAACCACGGGCTTAGAAAACTAACCTCTGGACTAGAAAGCCGCAGGGTAGTAGATGATAGTGACGATGAAGTTGTCGAGTTAGTTTTGACATCTGCGGTACGATCCTTTTTGCTACGGAGTGACTAATTATACGTTAGAGTAACGAAACCTGCCCCCAAAGCTGCTCCGAAAACCAAACCCAAGTTAGTACTATTACTCTCATTCATGATTCGATGGCTCTAACCATTCTTAGGGCCAATGAGGTCAAGGGCACCGAGACGACGGCGAGCGCCTACTTCTCCTCGAACAAATCCAAACCCTCTAAGCCTGACACACCCACCAAGAGTCCTGTCAAGGCCGAAGTCCCCGTCCGTTCGAGCCCACGGACAAAGAAGGTAGCCGATCCGCCTGCTACAAAGCCCGCAAAGAGCTCCCACACCGCACCAAAAAAGAAGACTACATCGTATCGAGACTATGCGGATGACGATGACGATGCGTACATGGAGGATGGAGACGAGGATGATGATGACATCTTTGCAGCCGATATCAAGGGCAGGAGCAAGAGACGGAACGATGATTACGTAGAGGATGAGAGTGAAGATGAAGTGCTTCCCAAGGCCAAGCGAGTGGCCACCCAGGGGAAGGCTCCAGCACACACAAAGTCTACTCCGGCCAAGAAGAGGAAATCTCCAGAGCCGGAATCGGAAGAGTCTGAAGAAGAAGCGCCCCGAAAGAAGAAGTCTGCTACATCACGGCCACGCGCTCCGAAAGCGGCGAAGGTCATCCATGATGACGAAGACCCGGAAATCAAGAACATTCTTGACACCATCCCCACTGTGCGCCCGCCCACGCCGCCACCAACGTCTGGTGCAAAGTTCAATTGGAAAGCTGCCAAGGGCGGAGGTCACACTCAAGCTCCTAACCCAACCAATGCCGAGCTACCGGAAGGCGAGGATGGTTGTTTGGCGGGCCTCACATTCGTCTTTACTGGAGTTCTACAAACAGTCGATCGGGAGGTGGCCCAAGCCCTCGTCAAGAAGTATGATGGTAAAGTCACTGGTCAGCCGAGCAGTAAAACCAGCTACGTCGTCCTTGGAGAAGATGCTGGACCAAGCAAGCTTGCGAAGATCAAGGCCCACGGAATCAAGACGATTAATGAAGAGGGCCTGTTCGAGTTGATTAGGCGCCTCCCCGCTCACGGCGGCACTGGAAAGGGTGCCGAGAAGGCGCGGCAGAAGAAACAGGAAGAGGAAGCCAAGGCTAAGAAACAGGCTATCGAGATGGAGCGTGAGGAGAAGGCTCGCCAGGCTGAAGCCGAGAAGGCTGCCAAGGCCTCCGCTGCTGCTCGGGGTATTGCGCCCCCAAGCCAGCCGCAGACGACCGCTCAGCTCTGGACCACCAAATACGCCCCGGCGCAATTATCTCAGATCTGCGGCAACAAATCTCAAGTGGAGAAGATACGAAATTGGCTTATCAACTGGCCAAAGGCCAAGAAGTACGACTTCCAGAGGCGCGGTGCTGATGGAATGGGCGGCACCCGTGCCATTATCATCTCTGGGCCACCTGGCATTGGCAAGACTACGGCCGCTCACCTTGCAGCGAAGCTTGCCGGATACGATATCCTCGAAAGCAACGCAAGTGATACTCGAAGCAAGCGACTCGTTGAAGAGGAGTTTAGCGAGGTCATGGACAACAGTTCTCTTCGCGGGTACTTCGCCGCCGAGGGCCAAAAGGTTGATGTCGAGAAGAAGAAGATCGTCATCATAATGGATGAGGTGGACGGCATGTCGGCCGGCGACCGTGGAGGTATCGCAACGCTTGCCAAGTTCTGCAAGAAGACCGATGTTCCCTTGATTTTGATCTGCAACGAGCGTCGTCTTCCGAAGATGAAGTCATTTGACCACGTCGCGCAGGATATCAAGTTCCAGCGTCCCACAGTTGATCAAATCCGATCACGAGTGATGACAATCTGCCACAGGGAGGGGCTCAAGCTGTCTCCTCAAGTAATCAACGCTCTTATCGAGGGCTGCAACAAGGATATACGGCAGATTATCAACATGCTCTCGACCATCCGGTTGGACCAGAGTTCTCTTGATTTCGACCAGACGAAATCGATGACCAAGGCGTGGCAGAAGCATGTTATCCTCAAGCCCTGGGATATCTGCCAGAAGCTGCTAGGCGGGGGTGTGTTTGCGCCCTCGAGCACCTCTACTCTGAACGACAAGATCGAGCTGTACTTTAACGATCACGAATTCAGCTTCCTGATGATCCAAGAGAACTATCTCAAGACAAGACCAGCCCTTCTCAATGGCAAGAACTACTCGCCTCGAGAGGCCAGGCTAAAGGCTCTTGAACTAGCCGATAAAGCTGCTGAAAGCATCAGTGACGGCGACCTGGTCGACCGTATGATCCATGGTCCTCAACAACAGTGGAGCCTCATGCCTGCCCACGCCGTCTTCAGTACCGTGAGGCCCGCCAGCTTCATGTGGGGTCAGCTCCTCGACAGTTCCTTCACGTCCTGGCTTGGAAACAACAGCAAGTATGGTAAGCTGAGCAGATATGTGCGTGAGATACATAGCCACATGCGGCTCAAGGCGTCTGGCGACCACACCGAGGTACGACAACAGTACCTGCCTGTGCTATGGAACCAGATTATCAAGCGTTTGGCGATGGACGGGAAAGATGCTGTGGAGGATGTCATCGAGCTTATGGATAGTTACTTCTTGACTCGGGAAGACATCGATGCCATGACCGAGCTGGGTCTTGGGCCCCAGGAAGAAAGGCCTGGAATGATTGAGACCCAAACGAAGCAGTACTTCACCAGAACGTAAGTGTTTCTCCCATATCCATCCCCCCTCCCTATTCGAGGTATAAAAAAGCTCACCCTTCGCCAATAGATACAACACCATGAACCACCCGCTACCGTTTATGAAGGCAAGCAACGTGATAGCACCAAAGAGGGCCGCCAAGGATGTCCCTGATCTGGAAGAAGCTATCGAAGAGGAAGACGAAGGCGAGATTGCAGAATTAGAAGTTGCCGACGAAGGTTCCGATGATCTTGACCTAAAGGCAGACAAGTACATCAAGCAGCCCAAGGCGAAGGCAAAGAAGCCAGCCAAGAAGGCGAAGGCCGCCAAGGCTGACGGCGCCGACGATGACGACGTTAAACCCAAGGCACGAGGGAAGAAGGTCGCGGCTACGAAGAGCAAGAAGTGAGGGTTGAACTAGCATTTTTGGAGCGCTCACCTGGTACCTAGTCAGCTGGCAGATAATGATATTGTCATGGATTGCTGTTACAGAATCTCTTTGCAGCTTGTTCGAGTCTGGTTTTTCTTTCTCGAGGTTCTTCGCTTCTCAGTCCGTTTCTATCTTGATACCAACACCCCAACCCTAATGCCGGCTCCTAAGCCTCTGTCTCCTTCCTTTTGGAAGTTTTTTCCACCCTAGCAAGCCCTTCTCCCATACCCTTTGAATTTGAGACTTTGGATTCCTTCCAAGACTTATTGGTTTACTTAGCATTGTGTCATAGACCGTATATACCCATCTTGCGTGACGTAACGTTCCAAGCCCAGCACCCCCCTCATGAATCACTGACCCAGCATAACTCCGCTCAAGTCTCCACGACAGAAGAAATCTCTATATAAATGAATTCTCATGAGGCCCAAATACTTCTCGTCAACTTTATTTCAAAATTCTATCCTTTCAACCACCTTCTTTTTGATTCTGTGAATCAACTTGACTTCATTCAACATCCACCTGGGGGATTTAATTTTGAAAAGACTTGGATTGGAAAGCGCCTTCCCTGAGCCTC
Source organism: Scedosporium minutisporum (assembly GCA_034774675.1). NCBI lineage: Eukaryota > Fungi > Ascomycota > Sordariomycetes > Microascales > Microascaceae > Scedosporium > Scedosporium minutisporum. The sequence continues at coordinate 8,131 of SJVG01000544.1, forward strand.
ACAGAGCTGGCCAGACCTCAGAGCTCATCTATTTCTTGAAACCCTCTCTCTTCTTCTCCCTTTATCCCCCCAGACTGAATGGTCACAACCCACCATCCCCTCCTTCAGTTTTTATGCTTTTTAGCCTCTAGGAACTCATTTATCATCATCTGGTATCACTATGGCCCTTTATTCTCCTAATGGGCCTCGAGGTCTTCTCGATCCTCGGCTTGAAAAAGAGATCGACGCGGCTTCTGTTTTCAAGCCTACGCCCAATCTCGGGATTCTCGAAGCTCAAAGCGTCGGCTCGGAGCCCGTCTCTCACTCCGTTTCTCCCTACAAACCGGTCAGAATGAACACCATTCCCGAGAACAAGGCTGACTCCTCCAAGACCAGCAACCCTGGTGCGTTTGATAACTTTTCTCGATAATCCTTCTTGTTTCTGAAGTTTCTAACACGTCCTCCCAAGAACTTCTTTCGGATACTGAAGAGGACACGGTCCCCATCTTCGATGTTAGGAAGCTGTCTCCCATTGCTGAGCAGGCAGAGTCTTCTCTCTCGCCCCAGCTCAGCATTCTCCAACAAGCGGCTTCTCGTGCTGGACTTCGGCTTCAGCCTCTCAGTGTGGCTCATGAGTCTAGCCCTTCGAAGACCCAGTACCAGCCGTACTATGAGCCCCCTCCTCGTAGCTCTTCGAGGGTTTCTAACCATGCGGCTGCTACTGCCAATGTTCATATCGGACACGTCACAGCTGCAGGCTTTGGCTCTGGCTCTGCGGGCCAACAGGGATCTTCTAGCTCACGTTCTCAACAGCAGCAGCAGATTCCTACGCAGGCAGGTATGCCCCTCAATCCAGCTCATGAAGCAAGCAGTGGCCACCCTGGTAAACGTATCATTTCGAACTCTGGGACCGTTATTCACTATGAAGTTGGACCGTCCGGTTCCAGCCGTAGTTTTGATAACCGTGGAGGCTCCGGTCATGCCTTGTACCGCTCTACTTACCCCGGCAACGGGGCTGGTCCCAGTCGGCCCGGCGGTGGCGGCATTTCTGGTGGTGGCCCTCCCAATGGAGGTCGCGGAGGCGGTGGTGGTGGCTGGACTGGCCAGCCACCCCAGCAGCACTGCACCAAGGGCCTCGGCGAGAACTCGTGGAAGTTCTCTGATGACATGGCCCAAGCCTATCACAACATGAGGGGTCCTGCTGTCAATGAGCTCAACTCGTTTGGCAATCTGCTTCTGTACAGTCGCAAGCATAGCATGCCTGAGAATGCGGATGAAGTCGCTCCTCAAGGAGTTTCCCAGTAAGTTCATCGGTCTCTTTCCGCGGGCCTTCATTTATGATTTTATCGTTTGTTACATGCCTATCTCCTTTGTGACGCTAACAGCATCCGTACTTACCATAGTATGGCCTCGAACCTTGAGGACGTTTTGGTCTCGCATAACCCCGTCAGGTATCACTCGGATGAGCGCACTTTTGACGTGCCCAAGGCTCAGTACGAGCATGTCGGTCCCTCGAATGTGGTTCCCCATTTCCGACACCCTACCAACTTCAAGGTCGCTGACGTCTCCGATGGCGGAGACTCTGACGAGGGCTGCATCTCTCCCTGCACTTTTGCGTTCATGGCACGGGGCACAATCCCCAATGTAGACTTGACGTCTCGTCATCAGGTTCCTGCTGACGTGAGTTCACACTTTTTTTCTTATCGACGCCATCTTCTCCTCCCCTTCTCTCAAGTTGACTTTGTTAACGTGTGTATAATTACCTGTAGGCTCAGCAACTTCGACCTGAGGCGCCTGCCGAGCCCGTCCATGAGGAAGCCGAAGATAGACATCGTGCCGCCGATTATCGTGCTCAGTACGATGAGGAAACCTAGGAGGCCCTCACCGGATCTTACCACGTTTCGACCAACCCCTCGATTATTTTTGACCCTCCCGGTGAGTGTCTCCTCTTCCTATGTTGCTTTATATCCTATGTGATTGACAACTAATTGTTTTCAAAGGCATTCGTAAGCGCGACTTGAAGTATCTCAAGGGATCTTTCGGGAACCTCTTTTCTCGTATGCAGCCAGTACTCGGCAAGAAGCTTGACAAGATTCGTCTTGGTATCCATGAGAAGGATCTCGACCCCGCTGGATCCATTTTCTCGGATCATACTCCATTTAGCCAGGTAATAAAAACCCCAGCCTCTAACTGCTCCGACATCTTATCGAAAGCGAGATTAAGTCCAAACTAACCTCCTTCGCCCAGGCCGAAATTGATGCCGCCTTCCGCGCCCCTTCCGCGGAGCCCGTCGATGGTATCCCCCCGAGTCGCGTTGCTGAAGCTATCAACCAGACTGAAGCGGAAATCAAGCGTCTCGAAGTTGACGAGCTCGCCGCCTACAAGACGGCCCAGGAGAATGGCGATTATCTCAAGTTCCTCAAGGAGACATATACCCGCGTCACCGAGGCGGGCCAGTACATCCGCACGTTCCACCACAAGGTCTCGCAGAAGCGCAAGCGCGCCAAGATCCGACGAACCGTGGCCCACAGGCTCCGAGAGCTCCAGTACCAGCGCCTCAAGCTCCTCGACGCGCTCCACGAATCTCAGGATAAGAACGAGCTCACGCTTGCGCGTATGCTGCAGGTTGAGCGTGCTCTTCAGGTGGAGTGCCAGTATGCCAACGTCGATACTATCGAGGAGATCATGGGTACAGCTGCGGCTCTTTGGGATGAGATGAATGGGGACGAGTTCTCTCGTAGGAATGTCTTGCCCAACGGGAACGGCTCGCCTTCTCGCGGACCTCGTCAGCAGCAGCAGCCGCAACCTTCGCAACAGCAGCGACAACAATATGCTGCCCAGTACGAGACCCCCCAACGCAACCCGCAGCAGTGGCGCGGTCGCGCGTCGCAGATGGTTACTCCCCAGCAAGGCGGACCCGTCCCGAACACGCCCGTGATGCAATCTGGCCCTTCGGGACGTCTCATCGCTTATATCCCTCACAACAACACGCCTCAGCAGAGTGACTTCCAGAATCTTGCTGACCTGAGCCAGTGGAATGCCTTCTTTTGAGAGATCCGACATTCGTTTTTATCGTCCCGACTATCGAGAAACTAATGAGGACGGAAAGGGAGAAGAAGAAAGTTTATTCAGTATTTCTTTTTTTTTTTGCGGATTTGTGAGGTTGATGACAGCTTCGACTTGAGGAGGAGTGGGATCTAGATCCTATGATGTCTTCCCCTTATGGCTTGTTTCATTCACAACATGATAGCCGCTTTGTTTTTCATGAAAATACTCGTCATTCTTTTCTTTTCTTTTTCTCTACGTCTTGCATTGTCAAGCCTATTAGTAGGTTAGAGGCACGATATAGTCAGATAAAACAGTCGTTAGATAGGTACTAGCCTCGATGTTACTAGGAAAAAGAAGAACGTTTACGTCCTCGAACTTGAATGTGTTTTTTTCGTTTTTTACAAAGGCATTCTCACTAAACGTTGATGGTGATGATGATGCATAAGAGCCGAATGTTCGTGACAGTAGCAACACTTGTGAATCTTTTTATGTCATGGTAGTCTAGGCATCATCACACGGTAGCAAGATAGTCACGTTTCGAAGGACCAAGAGTCGGCGAGTCATCCCGCAGTCCTTCCTGCATTATCTCTCCTCACAATCCACGTTTCTCAGATCCAGCCAGGTCTTCATTTCGTCCGTTCATAGCCGCGTAGTCCATTTTTAGATCCAAAAAAAGGGTAATTGCTTATCTTGATGCCACCGAATTTTGTTTGTTTCGTGTTCCCCTTGCCACTATTTAATTTTCGTTTTTATACATATCCTCCATGACACCTGGCCAACCCCAAAAATATCATCGTGAGAGGAGTTATTGTACAAAAGATATAATGAAGAACATAGATAGAAAAGTAGAAAGAGGCATTAGGCCACTTCCCCGGAAAATCAAGGGTTTTTTGGGTTGAGGATATTCTTCTCGGGCATTCCGCATATTATAGTCTTACAACACACCGAAAAGAGAAGATGAGAAAAAAGGTAAAAAGGTAACACGATGCTCGAGGCATCATCCCCCGGAAACGTTAAACAGCCACAGTTGAGGGGAGGAGAGAGAGTTGAGAGGGGAACAAGTCCCATCCCGGCCCCCTGGAGCAAAAGACTCTCGCAAGTTCCAGCAACTTAACGATGCCTCTTAGCAACCTGCACCTTAGCAGGCCTCAACAACCTCCCATTAAGCTTAAACCCCTTACTCTCAACCGTAACAACCGAATTATCCTCGGCCTCAGGATGAGGCACAAGAATCGTAACCTCGTGATCCGCAGCGTTAAACTTCTCGCCGAGGGGATCCAGCCTCACGACGCCGTGCTGAGCTAGCACCTGCATGAGGATGGTCTCGGTGAGCTTGAGACCCTCGTGCAGGCTGACGAGGTGCTTGTGGTGCTCGGAGGTGGGCTCGCCGGCGAGCTGGTCCTGGGGCACGATGTGCAGGGCGCGGTCGAGGTTGTCGACGCTGTCGAGGAGGTCGGAGGCGAATTTTTGGATGGCGAAGTCTTTTGCTGCTTTTTGGTCGCGGGCGCTGCGGTCTTGGAGGGTGCGGAAGTCGGCGAGGAGGCGAAGGTATTTGTCCTATTAGAACGAGGGTTAGTTTGATGTTCATCGGACTTGTGTCTCAAAAAGAGAGAGTAAGTAAGAAGAAATATGTTCCTTACCTTGAGATCAACAACTTCCTTCTCCTTAGCCTCAAGCTTCTTCTTCAAAGGATCCTCAACCTCCTTCTCCTCGCCCTTGGCCTCCTCCCCTTCCTTCTTCTCGCCCTCCTTGTTCGCCTCGGAGCTATACCACCTCGTCGTCCTCACGGGCAGCGAAGCTAGCGCAGGCCTCGCGGCCAGCTGGGCTTGGGTTCTGAGGACGGACGATGTCCGAGTGGCGACGGCGGCCGAGCGGATGGCGCGAGCGTTGGTGAAGAGGGCCTGGCGTAACATTTTTATAATAAGGGGATCTGTGATATGGAGGGAGAGAGGTGAGAAATGGTAATGATTTGGGGGATTGGATGCGCAGCGGGTGGTGGTTGTTGGAAGGGAAAAGGTGAGGTTTTGCGATGGAGTGTAAAGCAGATGTAGGTCAGTTGAGGTTGATCATTAAGGTTATTGGGGAGCTTGGATTTTTTTCTTGGGAAATTTTCTCAAGAATTTTTTTTCTTCTTTTGCGTCCAGCTCCTTCTGGCTTGGCAGGTGGCACGTGAGTGCCGGCAGGGATTGTCGGCCTTGTCGGACGGACACTTCCGACGTCGAACCGAAGGCGAAGGCAAACTCCGAGCTTAACAGCTCATCTCCACGGAGGGAGTTATCCATTATCCATAAGAATAATTAGAAAAATAAAATGTAAGGGAAAAAATACTTAAAGCTTGAAAAACATTTACTTGGAGACGTGAATTGAAGCGGAGTTGATATATATTGCTCTCTCTCTATATGTCCAGTTCTATCCTGACAACGAATCTCTTCTTCCAAGGTATTATGGATCATGTATCATGTCCATGCCCCCTTTGCGGGGGAGCTTCTTAGCTTCTACCAGCTTCCGCCAAGCTCGAAACACATACGACAAGTTTTTTGCGATGGAAATCGCCCAAACCAACTTTGGTAGCGAGTTAGAAAAACCAAAGGCGAAGCAACCACCTCTTCCACTGGGCCTGTAGCAGTGTGTACAGGTCCAGTTCGTACAAGCCAAGAATTAGGGAGATATCCGATAAAAAATGAACAAGACGCTCAATCGTTGTTGCTGCTGCTGCTCCCCCTTTGAATGCTCATCTTTCTGTCTCTGTGATGTCTTCAATTTCCAAATTCGTCATGGCGCTCTCGTTCTCCTCGTAGCCGATTAAACGCCGAGAGATATGCTGGTAAGAAGGGTAGCCGGAGTTTGGGTATAGAACCACAAAGATTCCCCACTGGCCAAAATGAAATAAAATGAAAAGAAATTGCGAAAAAGGGGGGAGAAAAGAAGAAAATACGAGAGAAAATGCTGACTTCCTACAAACCTGTCCCCTGCCGGACCGTCTATGGTATATGCATGTGTTCATATATGTACGTCGATCTTTTGAGTTTGCCGTTGCCGTTCCTGTTTCCAGAGTATCCCTATGTCGGTCGGAAGAAAATCAAAACAATACACACGAATTCGTATGCCTATGGGGGAGTCTTTAGTCTTCTAGGTTCTTAAACTTTCTATACATCTTGCGGTGCATCTCGAGGAAGATGAAGATGCCGATGGTTTGCCTATGATATAGAGGGTTAGCAGCGAGGTATCTCAGGATGCTTGCCAACTGAATCAGCAGCGGTTAGCAGGTTAACACCTACGGCCCGAGTCGAAGGAAACTTGGCGTCCAGCCGCGGAACATCCACCGGAACCCTTCCGTCTTGATGAGATTCTTCAACACCGACACAACGCCATGATCCGCCGCGCTGCCCGACATGACGCGCGTCTTCACGACATCAACGGGGTTAGTCACCGTAGCAGCGACGACGGCAGCCATGAACGAAGCCGTAAAGTGCGTCGCGAGGGTATCCCCCATAGACGTATGCGAAAGAAGGAGTCCCTTGACAACATCATACGATGCGAGCTGCGACGACGTCATAAAGGCCGCGCGCACACTGTTGGGCCATATCCCGCGGAACCAGCTGCCGATCCCTTCGTGGCGCGCCATTTTGTACATTCCGTCGAGGCCGTTCTTGTAGTTTCTCCGCTCGGCGTGGGGGAGAGCTGCGTCGTGTTGCATGCGCACGTTGACGACGTCGGCGGCGTTGCCGCTGAAGCCTCCGATGAGGCCCGACACTGTCGCTATGGCCACGAGTGTGGGGAGCCCGGGCTGTTTGTTGTCGGTCGATGCTCTGTTCTTGAGCTCTTCGTAGATGGCGAAGCGGACGGTCGAGTATGTCATCTGGCGGAGGAGGGAGGCCGAAAGACCGCTGTAGATGGCGAGAAGGCCGTCATTCTTGACGATGTGGGCGAAGGTTCTTGTCATGGTTTTGGGCATGTCACCGCTTCGCATTTGAAGGCGCACCTGTGGTTGAAAAAATGCGTTGTTAGTACTCTCGATAGAGGTTCGAAGGCTTCGAAGGCGTCGAAGGTATGGGTTGGCCCAAGAAAAGCTTCGGTTGTAATATATCGTACCTTGACTGGAGATTGCCGAATCGTTAGCTCAAACACTCCTCAGAGACAGAAGCGCTTGGGGACTGTGTGAAAGAAAGCCTGGACTGGTTGATCAGCCTGGCCGGCTCTGCTTACCTAGATCAAGAGGGTGCGTGAGGGTAGTAGCCATACAGCAGGCGCTGCCTCCGAACCAGAAAGGGTAATGTATGGGCTTGCCCTTCTGCTGGGGGGCCGCCGCGGCGGTCTCGCGTTTGGACTCCATGGTTTGGGCTACTTTGGCCGACTCCATCGCGACGGTGAATTATGAAGGAAGGGGTGTTGAAAGCCGGGGAACTATGCCTAGGGGAGGTTGTCGTTCGTCCTAGCAGCTTTTGCGCATCCTGGAGGATTGCGGGCCTCGGCGATTTCTCTCGAAAAGAAGGGGAGAAAAAAATGATCTATCTTCTACCTCGACATCCGGCAGAGCGCTGACACAGGGCGACGAAGCGAAACCGGAGATAAGGATAAGAGAATGACTGCTCCTCTAGCCGAGCAAACACAACGATTCCACAGCTCGAAGAAATCGGAACGAGAAAAAAATTACAAGCTTTCCTGCTGGATTTCTGGAAGCAGTGTCTCGAAGTGATGCTGTGACTCGGAAGGAAGATGGCGAGCGAAGGGGGGGGGATCGGACCTTAAGAAGCGAGGAAAAAATAAAAGGAAATTATTGGTGCTGATCTTTGTTCGTTGTTACCGGTACCCGGACCGGGATCAAAAAAAGACGCCGAGGGTCTAGATCCCTTCGATGTCGGGTCGGCGACCACAGGCAGTTGAGATCCTGAGCCATGTGGGGAACGAGAAGACCCAGAAGAGCACGCCAGCTTCGCCAAGGCTCTGCCAAGTGACTAGCCAAGGTACCGAAGTTTCGTTCTTGAGCGCTGACTCACACCTCGATTAAGCAATACATTTTATTGCATAAAGAGTGTCATCTAATGGCACAACACAAAGTGTGGTGGACAGCGGCGATCAAAAAATAAAGTTAAGCTTCAAGCTAAGAGAGCTGACAAGAACCGGTGCCTGCAGAGCGAGCTCAAAGTGTAGATCAAGTGTGAAGTCTAACCTGTCTGGTGTATTAAAACTAGTTTACATGCAGCCAATCTAGCGCTGAAAGTCTCGCATCAAGTGTCTCTGTATCTGATCTCCATCATCGATCTCATCGATCTTGCTTGTGATTTCCTGCCCCTACTTGGAGCAGTACTTATATCCCCCAGGCGGACAGGACAAGTCTTCTGTCAACTTTCATCCTTTCATCACACAGGACCATTTCTACTTCTATCCTCTAGTGCCAGGCCATGGCAAGTCCATCTCCTAATCATACTACAGCACGCAACGAATCGACCATGGATCTCACAATTCATGAGGGCTCGTTACTTGTCCGGCCACTCGGCAGGAGCGCTGACATTGTAACTCATAATCGATATACCGAAATATTCGAGCTACCCGAACCTATACCCTACACAACAGCACCAGGACCTGAGTATAACAGTAAGATATATGTACTTTTTATAGTGGAGGCCTCACTAAACTCGGTCGAGGTGCTTGAAGCGCTCTTTAAGCCTGCTCAGCCGTTTACGATCTACACAGCACGACACGTCCCCCGCCAGCCGCCAAGTAATTGGGAGCAATACCCAGGGGACCCTATTCATAAATTCGTCACAAAAACCCTATACGAGGAGTATAAGGGCCTTCAGGGACGTCTCGAAGAGGATGATTGTGAGATCTCATACGTCTGCATTAACAGGGACTGCATCTTACCGATGCAGCTGATGTTGCTAGGTCAGTTTCGGGCTGAGCCGCCCTACTACATTTCCATTCCGTGGGCTACCGGAGTGGATGCTGACTCTCTTGAGACATCCCTGGTACACCCCTGGGCTCTCTTCCTCCATGAAAAGGAGGTACCTCGGACAATCCATACATACGAGAACCGATTCAAGGAGCTTCTTAGGCAGCTTGCCCTAGTTGGCTGTGACTTTCGGAGGAGTCTGTTGCGGCGCGGAACAACGCCTCTCCCGGAAACCGGTCTTGACTGGTTCTGTGGCAATCCGGGAAAGACTGCTACGCTCCCTTATTTCATCCCCGAATATGGCCAAGGGAAAGAATCGGATGTCACGAATGATTTCTGGAAGGCGGCGGACCAACACCGTGTTCCACTAGTTGCTCTATCTAGGCCCGAGATACTGAGGGGATTGTTTCCCTGGCCGGTGAAGCCGGATCCCTCAGAGCCAGTCCCGGAGCTGACCGGGCTGGCTAAGCTGTTTGCAGATATACGTGCGGGCAAACGCCCTCCGCTACGCTTCGACCCTTGGCTGGGACGACCGAGAAGGACAACGCAATCGTTTGCAAGACCGTATTTTCCTTCGAACTAGAAGATTTGCTTGGGAAAGCGATTGGGAAGATAAATGTAAAGAGCGAAAGGGATGAAAGGGGAGTGAACTAACCAAGGTACTAGGCAACTTGGGACGAGGACAGTCTGTCCGCGGACCCAAGACGGTCGAGGGAAAGCCCGTACTTTCCAATATATACAGTACATAATATCTCCATAGTAAACTATTCATATTCCATATTCAATGTACCTTTAAGCCCTGGTTGCAGTTGCTTCCGGTTCTCCCCCACGCGACTGCCCTGAAAGCCCCCGTCGTCGGGTTGTGACTGCCTCCTTCCGTGAGCTTGTCAAGTTATCAATCTAGACCGGGAAAGGGGGAACGTGGGATGTCTTCACGGTCCGATGCCCGTTCGAAAATCCAATCTTTCCCTTCCTTTTCTTCCTTCCCTCCTCTTTTTTGTTTGGTAGTCCGGTGCCCAATTCCGCTATGAAAGGCTCTTGATTCTTGACCATCGAGTACTGTAAACACTCTGTTTCCCTTTGTTAATCTCCTTCTCCAGGGTTAACACTCGTTGCTGGAACAAAATCACACACAAGTTCGGCTGCCAGGAATCCGCTAGATTTCGTACCTCGAGCTAACGACATTCCAACCGGAAGTGCCTTCAACAAAAATCAGCCAGAACCGTTATGAGTGCACAGTTTGTGGCCAGCGGGATCACACCCCGCTAAAGTGCTTCCTTCGTCCCCGGGTATGAGCGCATTCCACCATTGGTCTGTACGAAATTGTGTAGACTTACTGACTAGTCTGCAGGGCGGTAAGGACGTGAGTTTATCTTGGCGGCATGGCGCCTCGATGTCCTGCCCGCCCCACGATCATTCTAACATATCGCTCTCCGCGACTTGCAGCAACCTGCCGCCCCAGTATGTCATTGATGAATTCTCGCATTGTAGGGTGTCCGAAAAGAAACTCCGCTAACGCCTTGATAGAACTCGGCAGATGTAAGCGTCCCAGACAGATCGATTTGTGTACTACTTTCCAAAACCACTAACGTTTAAATCTACTCACAGTTTTTAAACAGACGAGACGTAAGCACCTTCATAGGTACTGTTATATCTTTTGTTCTAAGCTAACATACCAGTAGAACAAGCTCCAGCTGGCAAAAGCAAGTCCTTTTCTCTCACTCGACTTCGTCAACATTTCGTGCAGGATTGAATACACTGACCATGTTTTTTAGTAAAATAGGAGAAGCTCGCCCTCACCGACGTAAGAAAATTCCCCTGTGCTGACATTGGACATTTTCCCTCAAGCTGATGCTGATGCTTTGGAACAGAATCTGAAGGGCCTGGCAGAGGCATGTCAGGATTTCACCAAAAGCTATTTTCAGGTTCTTTTAAGTTGATTCCACTAACATGGTATCTGTGCTCAGCAACTTTGTCGGGAGTCTCGTCTCTAAACACATCAAGTTTTCTAATCAATATTAATCGTTTCTGTATAATAGGCCGATGAAAGGCGCGCAAAGGCAAGTTTCATCATTTCAGCTAACATAACTTTGTGTAATTTGCTAATATGATGATAACTCTAGGAGGCCGAGCAAAATCCAGCGGTATGCTATTAGAATCTCCTCGTTCTCGGATGTGTGGCAAGAAGACCAGATACACTGACGTACTTACATCTAGTCTGTCGATAAGGTCTCCCTTGTAAGTTCTACCAATAGCATTGAAAATATAGATTTCGTCTAACTCTTCTTACAGGAAATGTACGAGAAATTTGTAAGTCTTCTATCTCAGTGGCTTTGGAATCTGTTCGAATGAAGTTCCCATAAAAGGCCGTTGTAATGCCTCTGTAGGAACTGGCATACGTCGAACCTGTTGATCAACGGGAAACAGTGCTCGGAACACATAGGAATGACCCTTGATGGGAGAGGGACTGGAAAAGGGTCACGGAAGTGTCTCTGCAAGACACTGTCACACACGAATAAGTGGGATTGCTGTTGAAGCCCACACTGCACAGGATCAAACGTAATAGTGAAGAGAATGTATTGGAACTCAGCAATAACTTTACAAGAACAGCGCAAGTGACATGAAAAGCTAGTAATGATAATAATAATGATGACGAACACCTCAAGTCCTTCTGCTTGACTTGAGGAAAAGAAGAAAGAACTGAAATAACTATGCCAAGTCTTGAGGCATGGACTAACATACTTCCGTCTAAGTGGCCTACTGCGCCATATCCTGATGGAGAGGAACGAACCAAGGCTACGCACTTCCACCGCAGGCACGCTATTCCCCATCATAGTAGTTGAATGAGGGAGAATGAAGGGTTTTGCCGGGCAGAAGGTGAGCTGGGAGGGGGACTCCAGAAGGAGTAAGGGCAACATAGGAATACATAGAATCATAGAGAATCAATATCCATCATGGTTTCCTGACCTCGAAGCCTACGAGGTCTCTACCAGGTCTCTACGAGGAATGAGATTTGTTCGCCCCACCTCGTGAACTTACGTCCGACGGATTCGGGGCCGTTGCGCGGATTCAGAGAGCCTTATAACCCGAATTTCGTCGGTGTAATGGTCGTCAGCGACTCGTCTTGAAATCTTGAAGCCGGACCGAGGAGATATCCTCATATGCGAGTGTTTGGGTGCGAACAGGAAAGGAGTCCATTGCCCCGCCTAGTTTAATATCCTTATAAGCAACAATTGAAGAAGCTCACGACAAGAGGCAGTCATCTCGAAGGACTTCGGAAGGATTTCTTGCGCATCCCAACGGTCTCAGTAAAGTTTAGCTTCTTCTGCATAGGAGAAGAAAAAATCCCTCGGCGGTTGCATCGTCGCTCCCTCAAGGTCAGGGATCCACAAGGCCGTGATGGCATCGTTTAGGGACGCGATTCCCTCCGTGTGCGCTGACCCGACGCGGACCCGAACTTTGGGACCCTTGCGACCCTTGCAGTGGACAGATCGAACCACGTACTGTGCTATCCGCCGATAACACGTTCTTGGATACTGTGTGGGTCCAAGATTTTCTGCACGTCGACTGACTTTCATCGCCGTCCAAATCGCAAGACGAGAACCCCGAAAAAGTCTTCGCCGACACCGAATTCCGACCCGTTTCATCAAGGTCTCAACAAAGGGGTTAAAGGAGAAGAGAGAGGATAGAAGAGGATCGGAAGTCGCTGACGGATTATATACCTTGACCCCGCACCCGATTCCCTTCTCCTTTTGGCCGTGCGAGGTAGGAACAGCTAACAAGATGTCGGCCTCGCGGAGAGTCTTGTCCAGCTTCCGGGTTCGGTTTCGGTTCCGGTATCCGCAGTTCGTATCATGTAGCCGAAGCTACTCAGCAGGTATGGGCAATCTGATCTAGCACTCTGCGCTGTAGGAGATGATGTTGTCGTTTGGGGGTCATTCCTTTTCGTCCAAGACTCACGTTATCGTTTGTATCAGCTCCTTCTTCTTCTTCAACACCGGCCTCGGTCGAGGTCAATGGCAAGAAGGTCACTACGGACGCATGGTTCAATGTGCCAGCCAACGTCATTAACGCGGCGAGTCGCCGCCTGCATCTCCAAAAAGATCACCCCGTCTCGATAACGCGCCAAATTATCGAGGCTCAGTTCCCTTCCCCCACCTACAGATACCACAATGACTTTCACCCCGTGGTCTCAACGCTCCAGAACTTTGACTCGCTTGGCTTCCCGGCCGATCACCCCGGGCGAAACAAGTCTGACACTTACTACCTGAACAAGGACACGCTGTTGAGGACGCACACCAGCGCCCACCAGGCCGACACCTTCAGGGCCAACCTCAGCGACGGCTTCCTCATCAGCGCCGACGTCTATAGGAGAGATGCCATCGACCGCAGCCACTACCCCGTCTTCCATCAGATGGAGGGCGCGCGCATGTGGGATAGGACCAAGGTTAAAGGCGGGAATCTAGCCGCTGCCATCTGGGAGGACGTCGAGCGTCTTCCGAAGCACAACATCAAGGTTGAGGACCCTAACCCCCTCGCGCATCCTGAACGAAATCCCCTCCAGGACAGGCACCACACCGCCGAGGAGGCCGAAGCCATCTCCACTCACCTGAAGAGGTCGCTTGAGCTCATGGTAGTGGACGTTTTCACCCGCGCCAAGGCCGCCGCCTCTAGGGAGAACCCGGATCACGTCGACGAGCCCCTCAGAATGCGCTGGGTCGAAGCTTACTTCCCCTTTACGAGCCCGTCGTGGGAGTTGGAGGTGTATTACGAAGGAGACTGGCTCGAGGTTCTAGGCAGCGGCGTCGTGCAGCAGCAGATCTTCATCAACGCCGGCGTACCCTCCCAGGTAGGCTGGGCCTTTGGCATCGGCATCGACCGCATCGCAATGCTCCTTTTCAAGATTCCCGACATCCGCCTCTTCTGGTCGCGCGACGCCCGCTTCTTGAACCAGTTCTCTGGCGTGTCCGACAACCTCGACTCGTTACGACGCTTCGCACCCTTCTCCAAGTACCCCCCTTGCACCAAGGACATTTCCTTCTGGCTGCCCTCCACCACTTCGGCCGCTGGCGGGAACACGCGACCAAGCCCCCAGGATTTCCACGAGAACGATGTCATGGAGCTCGTGCGCAACGTGGCCGGCGATGTGGTCGAGGACGTCAGGCTCGTGGATGAGTTCACGCACCCCAAGACGGCGAGGCGCAGTCTCTGTTACCGCATCAACTACCGCAGCTTGGAGAGGACGCTGACGAATGTGGAGACGAACGAGCTGCATGGCGAAGTTACCAAGGAGCTGGTCGGCAAGCTGGGTGTTGAGATTAGGTAGGAACGCTCAGCCGACGATGTATTCATGGAGGCGGGAAGCTATCAATGCGTAGGTGATGCGTGTGAGGGTGTGGGAGGGGTGTTAATTCAGCAGAACGAAGCCGTTGGCTGACACAGCCTGCTGGGTGTACGTGTATTTGCCTTTCAACTCTTGTATCTATCTCTTCTCCGCATTTGTACGAGCTAAGCCCCGTTGCATCAGCTTTGTGAACCGGGGCTTTAGGATTCGGTGGGTATATAGATGTACACTATCTGCATATTGCTAGAGGAAGAGGCGGAGGCGGCGCGGGGGGTTGTATGATAATCGATAGAGCTAGGGGGAGCTTCGAAAGCTGCTTGAGCTTGGGTAGCTTAATAGATCAATGATGGATGTGCCTCGGTAGCTGGCCACTTTCTCGGAACCGGAAGACTTCATGTTTGTTGCACCATGTAAAATATTGCGTTGTATGCTGGGAATTCTATTGTTCGTTGAGACGATGATATTGATTTGTGCTAAGTGGATTGTTGTGATTGGGGGCTTGGGCGCAGTCCGCCGGGCTGCCTCAAAGTGAAAACTGCCCTGCTCAATTGATTGAGGACTCCGGTGCTAGTGGGCGTAGTGCGGTTCGGCAGGCCTGGTCTGGCCCAAGCCTTCTAAAACGGTCTCTCGTGATGCGCTAAATGGCTTGGGAGATCATGGCCAGGCCATGTTCCAGTATCAAGGTTCAACCTTTGGCTTGGACCGCTGAAAGTTATTAGCACTAGCACTCTCTCTGGGAGGCAGCACTTGAGGCTGAGTCTGTCACTGATCAATTCATCATTCCTGCGCTGGATCCTCTATTGGTGCGACATGGAGCAATAATGCGCACCACACCAGCTGGTCTTATTCCCGGTCGACTTATTGGGGATCCAACTTTCGATGTCGTTGACAGCGCCTCAATGATATGTAGATGAGGCCTCGCATTTTGGATCTGGTCTCAATCGACTCTTCGCTTTCCCAACCCCGCTCAGGGCATAATGCAGATGGCTTAGATTATCGAGAAAGGGAATGAAATTTTGCAACTGGCGGAGCATTGCCCTCGGTAACGGACAGGCTTTCCCCTGAGCCTAGGTCACAATAGGCTTTTTTGCATGCAAGAGACCTGGTCTCCAGGGTCTTGGCTGGCTCGGAAAGATGCAAGTGAAAGCAAAGAGTCTCAAAGGATCTCGACTTTTCTTTCCCCGAAGGAGAAAACATAAACACTTCAGCCCTTCTGCTCCTTCGCCGGCCTGCGGCACAAATGATTGCCGAAGTCGGGCAAGCACTCTCTCTGTGCCGCCTCCATTTACAGTGCCTTGCCTTGCTCCTGTGCAGAAAGAGGGGTTTGCGTTGAATGGGGCGAATTGCAAACACAAAATCTCAGATTTGGGACAAAGTGAAGGTGTTGGATGAGCGCCACGTTCGGGGGAGCGCGCCTGTCACATTGCCTGACGTCAATGCCGTGATAAGAACTCGTGAGCAGGTTTAGCGTGAGTACGAAAGTAAACTTGAAAGTAACAAAACACTCTCGTAGAATCAAGTCACAAAGTATGCCCTTCCCCAGCGATAGCAAAGCACTGATATGATTGTCTGATGACATCTGGCGTTCCAAAAAATCTCCGAGACGTCTCAGTCTCATCTGGTAGGCGAAGCAAAACGTCGCCCAAAATCTGATAATTTTTTTGCCCTTTTCGGAAGTCCGCAAGCTCACTTCGGCCAGCCACCACTGGGCATTTTTCACCTCTCATTCTGGCAAGTGGACTTACACACAACTAGCAGACTGGGAGTGCCACTTGGCATGGCTATGAGAAAGGGCTTGCGAGGCTGAGTTGCTTCGAGCTGCCTTATTGGATCACTTAACTCGAGGCAAGGAAGGTGAAGCAGAAGCGCAAGCCGCGGATAATGCCGGACGGTTTGCGTGGCATCTATTTCATGGGAGTCTTATGTGATGCTTCCGTGATCGCAGCTTAATGGGCATTCGCAGAAAAAAAAAAATGGCACAGCCAACCTCTTCGTAGGTTTGCCACTAATCGAGGCTGTTTTCTTGATTATTGGGAACCAAACATTCTATCGTGGCAAACTTGTTAGTGACGTATTCTCTCCCTGACAAATGTCCGAGTTCTAGGAAAAAGCCACGACCTGAGCAGCTCGTGGCCTCTATCCATAGGTGCGTGTATCTCTGGCACGGCGCCTGAGTTTTAATGGAGCGAAATGCCGGCGCCGTCTCTGGACGCCCAATGGACTAGCGCTTAGAGATGCTCCATTTTCCCCTGCTTTGGTGCGAGACCGTCGGGTTGAATTTTTCTTTCGCTCCCTCCCTGTGCCTGTCGTTTTCGGTCGTTATTCGAACACTGCCTCTTTTGGGGCGTACGATTGGCGGCAAGGCAGCTGGAGCGGCGCCGTGGAATTCCAAAACCCACTCCGGACACTCCGTGACCCTGAATCCGTTTCAACTGCCTCTTCGGGACATTGGAGTAACTTGCCCGGCTGAACTCAAGTTTGTTTCTCCCCGTCCTGCAGGCGGTCCACGGTCCACTTGGAGGAAAGGTATTATGATAAGCTTTGTGGTAATTTGATAGACGATGGACGTCGTTTTCTTTTGTCTGCGTTGAAGTCAACCTTGAATCGTACATGGAGCTGAGCCATAGACATGCGCCAAGTAATTAAAACAAAGAAATGAGAAAATCCAGGGACTCGATAGCCCCCGTATTCCTCTTACTTAATGCCATAAAGCACAAAGCAAGACGATTGTCCCCGGCGCTTCGACGTATTTCTGTCCTAGCTTTCGCAAATACCCAACGAGGTCGAATTGATTAGCTTTGTTTGATTGCTCTTGCGCTGCGCCTTCCATAGCGGAATCCAGCAACCCCACACTTTCCTGATCCCTCCTTCTTCCTTCCAAAACGAGAGTGCACGACGACGCCGAGACATGTGTTCTTGTCTTAGCCATTTGTACTAGTGACGAAAGTGAAGGATCGGAAGTAGCTCCCCTCCGGAGCGGAGGTTGGTACTTCGTACAGCGCGGGACTACGTGGGCGAAGGTCACGGGCACCCAGATCAGCCACCGCAGCGACACGTCCAGGCGTGTATGCTGGTGGGAAAAAAGTACAGGATGGCCTGGCAGCATGTACCCTCCCCCTCATTAACGGCTAAAGTTGCGCTACGCCAAGCGACAAAGGTACAGCTGTCGTTGTACTGCAGGTGTCCCCGCCAACATAGCCACGTTCATTGAATCGTTGCGCCAGCGCAAGCGGGACCCAGATGACATTGTACATAACAAAGTACCAACGTAGCTTTTTCGCATATTGCGCCCCCAACCCATTTACC
This sequence comes from Scedosporium minutisporum, assembly GCA_034774675.1. Classification (NCBI taxonomy): domain Eukaryota; kingdom Fungi; phylum Ascomycota; class Sordariomycetes; order Microascales; family Microascaceae; genus Scedosporium; species Scedosporium minutisporum. The sequence goes on from SJVG01000544.1 coordinate 25,701, forward strand.
TGCGTGCTACTTGCAACGTCTTTCCCTCATCAGTGTAAATCATCCAGTTTAAATCAACCTCCCCATCCGCCACTCTCTCATCTCGATTTCCATTTCCTTCCACCACCAAACACCGACTCAAACACTCTTAAACTTTCAACGCCCCGAATTCAGCGTCGCGATCCTATATCCTCTTGCGGAACACCAGGACTCTCGATATCGAAACGAAAACAGCGGCACACCGCCCATCCACATCCAGTCCAGCATCATGGAGCCCACCGCCTCCTCCTCCTCTCCCTCTCTATTATCGCGCCGGTCCTCCGGGTCCTCCTCACCCAAATCCCTAACCCTCGACCTCTCCTCCCTCCCCG
>SJVG01000545.1:0-26041 GCA_034774675.1 Scedosporium minutisporum
CCCCCCCCTTCTACTCCCCTCTGCTCCCCTCTGCCCTCTGCTCCCCTCTACCCTCTTCTACCCTCTTCTACCCTCTTCTACCCTCTTCTACCCTCCTCTGCCCTCTTCTGCCCTCTTCTGCCCTCTTCTGCCCTCTTCTGCCCTCTTCTGCCCTCTTCTGCTCCCTACATTACTTCCTAATGCTATATATACGACGGCGTCCTCAGCATCAACATCGCCGTCCGATTCGCCGTGTGGCGCACTTATGGCCGTCTGGTTCGTTGGCGTTGCTCATCGTCGTCATCCTGTATGTCGTTGGTCTAATTGCGGCGATAGCGTGGGAACTCGATAGATTATAGTACAGTCACCGCCACCTCCAAGAGATCATCATCGGTTTTGCGTCCTACGATATGAACCGTATCTAGATGTAGTTCTAACTGCATGGCCCGTCCAGGCTGTACTCGATTGACGTTCGCGGTTTAGCGTTGAGCCGGAGTGAATCGATCAGCTTCGTGATTCCACTACGCTGATGATAGAATTCGGGAAGGTTGAAGACCCTTCGAAGCCCATCGATGACCCGTTCTGATCTACTCTGAAGATAGAGCCTGGGGTCTCCGATCACTAACCATAGACCAGTAGATATTGCGTGGCAAAGGTTCACACCGGAAAACCATGTATATTCCCAAGACAAGGTCGCCCAGTATGAAGATCACTACACCCAGCATGTCCATTCGCAGGCAGAAATGTTCCACGTGTTGGGAGCGGCTCAGCAAGGTGTGGTACGTCGCCGACAACGACAGGCACGTAACGGCCGCCAACATGAAGATGGAGAAAGCAATGAAATCGGCGCCAGTGACCCCAGAGTGTCTGCTGGCAAGGTGCTGCTGGATATACCACTCGCCAAGCAGGAAGAAAACGGCTGGAATGAGGTGGGAATAGATGTTGACCGACTCGTTGTGGATATACGACCAACTGCAGAACGAAGCGTGAACTGAGCCTGAGATGGGCCGATAGCCATGGAGAATCCACTGATTGGACTCACCGTCCTGCCTTGCCGGCCTTGAATGCGGTGTCGCCGATGGATTCCATTCCCCGCTCTTTGTGCGCCTCTGGCGGCTGCGGGGGCGGAACTCGAAGACGGGTACGGGGAGCGGATGCCATTTGCTGTCGTGCTTGGTGATAATGTAATGTGGGGAGGAGAGTAAGTGAAAATGCAAGATGAAGAAAGAGGTTTGCCTCTTGCTTTGTTTCTTGCACTGCTGCCCTTTTCTTCAGTTGTTCTTGCTAAACGCCAGCCTTGCTGCTTTAATTATTGCTGACCGTACCTTTTCATTGGCTGTTACAGCCCCGACGGCTCGCGTGTGTGTGACTGTGACGGAACAAGCAGGAACCAACCACTCCAGTGGCTGATTGTCTGCGTTTCTGGCCCAATCCGGAAAGTTGACCTCGTCCCAGAAATGGACAGACAGTCCAGGCAGCTTCGACATACCTAACACGACGCCTCGGCACCGACATGTTGGACTACGTAAGGGATAGAAAATGCAAGGAAAATAAGGGATGTCAAGCGCCACAAAGCTTGGTACCAAAGGGCTCCAAATAAAACGGGTGGCCCCCACCTCGAAATGAAGGACGGGGCACCGAAGATCTCAGTTATAATCATAGTCTCAATCAACCGGAACCTATACCTCTATTACTACCTAAATTCCTATATTAGTTGAAGTACCTTGACTTGAGTCACCAGTCCGGAAATCGCAACCTCGAAAAACACTACAACACGACGCTCCTAGAGTCTCTCATTTCTTGACCTGCGCCCTGGCCTGAGATGGCGTCCCGTGACGACTACGCAGTCGGTGGGTTTGCGCACTGCCTATAGAGGTCGCCGCAGCCAAAGCAACGCTTGATCGCGTCCATGACAATCTACCTCCGGATCGGAACTCAGACGACAACAATAACTACATTCTAGGGAGTCTTCAAGTCCACAATGCTCCGCTCCAGGCACGCCCTCATAATGTAGACGGATTCACATCTGTGGAAATGGGGGGCTTTGGGGGGTGGGTGCCCGGAATTGGTTAGAAAAAAAAAGGAAAAAAAAAAAACAAGAAAGTAAAAAATAGGAGGGCAAGTGAGGAAGAAGATATGTGATGAGTGTATTGTTAGGTAATGGAGCTGCTGAGAGGGGAGCTGAAGCCGATCTGGGTCAATTGATGTCGACATTTTTTCCGTCACCTGCGGGCTAAGGGCAAGTGACCCGCGAATATAAGCAAAGAATTAACGAGACTGCCGTTGAAAGCTCACTCAAGTTGGAAATCCAAATACGATGGTCTGTGTGACCCCACAGAATCTGTACAACTCTTTGCTAACAGGTGGCTAGGCCCAGTTTTCCATTCAAGGCCCTTGTGCAGCATGTTACGAAAACCGCGACTTCAGCTGCCTAGAAGTTCCTACACTTAACCGCAACGCCGCTAACAGGAGCGTCGCTTCACCACTGTCTCGATATGATAAGCTGCTTCATACTAAACCCCACTTGGGATAAATACAATCACGCTCTTTACGACCACAGCCGCCACTACCTACTCAGGGAGCTCCTCCCCCGCTTCCAGAAGCTGATGGTCGGGGAGATGGCCGCTCGGGCGGATGAAGCTTGCGATACAGAGGACAATAGGAAGCAGGTGCAGGCAGAGCTGGTCACGCTGCTCCGACGCATGATGACGATCCGAAGCTACCAAGACAGGTTTCTAGGCCAGGAGATGATTTCGTTGGTGCCGTTAGTAAGGGACAGCGGGACCGAGGATGGTGTTGTCCTGTGCGAGTCCCAGCGCGCCCTCCAGGACGACAGTTAGCGAAGGCGGACATGCCCGTGACGAGAGCGTCGACCACAGCCACCAGCAAAGGCGAAGTCAGAAAGGAACTGGAGAAGCTATCGTTCAATAAAGAGTTCCAGTACTTGCTGCTCCTCGCAACCTTTCCGGGCCTCGTCGATCTGAAGGAGGATGCTGACACATTCCTAGCTTGGCTCCGAGGGGAGGAGTTGAAAAGTAGCAACAAAAAGGGTGATCCGAGTCTCCTGACGGGAGAGGGCCGCCGAATTCACCCGATGTGCCAGCATGTAGACGTCATCTGCAACGGCAGCGGCAAGATCGACTTTCTTCGAGAGTTTGTCCGCAAGGCGAAGGCAGACGACAGTCTACCGCTAGAGCTGGCAGGCAACCAGCAGCCCGGCATAGCGTACAAGAAGCACGTGGTGGTCTTCACGTCAAGGCTAGGCAGCGCTGTGATCCTCGCGGCGTGGGCCGACAAAAACTTGTCGGGAGATTGGAATATTGAGCTGGTCGTGGCAGGCTTGGTACCCACGACGAACCGCGAGGGAAAGGCCGGGCGATGCTCCGACCGAACATCCCCACACACTCGAAGGACAGACCGACACCGACGATCCTGTTCACGACGGCAAGCGCGTGTGGCACCGGCATGAACGGCCTACAGCATAACGATAGTTGCGGTACGAAGCTGGGTTAGGATTCATACTTTATTCGGGCAAGGAGGTGAAGCCGGTCGGCTTCGGTGTCGACAGGATAGTTGGCATTGGAGATGATGCTTTGCGAACAGATATTAACAGGCTAAAAAGGAAGTTAAACGGGAGAAAACTAATATTGACAGGGACTTACGTAAAGTGATCATAGTGTTCGAGGGCGAAGCTGGCGCGAGAGTCGACGGATGTCATAGCGAGATGGGAGGATTTGTTGATGATAGTCGATAATCGACAATGACCTGGTTCAGGTTCGGGTATATGACAAGCCTAATGAGTGGAGGTTGACCCTTCATTGTTACAATTGGTCCCTTATACATAGCTAGGAATGTCTTTATTAACTCTAGTCCCGTCTGCACTATTAATCTTTCGAAGTGGTCGTTTTTGTCAGCTCGCTCTTCGCTGTCACAGTCCCTAAACATGGACCCGAATATCTTCGCTATTATTTACCCCTCGAACAAGTCCTTGACAGCTTTCCGCCTACCAGAAAACAGCCACTACTTCCGCCAAGGGTTAACAGTGGTCGCCGAACGCGCTCTAATAGGCAGTCGTGATCCCACGCCGGCTCCAGACTCCCCCTCTGAGGACGGTGACGATGATGAGAGCGATGGCGATTATCACAAAAGACTTGGTGACCGTATCGAGCTACTTTTCGATAATCACATAAAAGACCTCGCTGGGTAGCAATTTGGTACAAGATCTGCTACTTCGGACGTCTTCCTGGGGCATCCAGGGACTCCCTGCGCCAGCCGCCACCATTTTCGTATCTCAATGGTGCGTCGAGCTACATCAGAAGTCAGCTCACAGAAGCGAGGTCTTCCATGACAGCCAAAGGACCGTAGTAGGAAAAGACGACCAAGTACTCCTTTCCCTTGCGCCCGGCACAACGGAACAATGGGATCGTGTCTACATCTCGGTTGGCCGGAGACCGAAGAATCTTGACTTCGAAATCATCTTTCCGAATCACAAGAACCCTCAGCGCAAATGCCTCGATAATCTACGAGCTTTCGTCGAGGCTAGCGAATCAGCAATGCCTCTGATCAACGGGCTCGGTCTGCAGAGTACTCAGCCCACCGTACCGGCTAGTCGCTAGTCTGACACCCCCATCAAAAGGAACGTCTACTATAACATGGGGGTGATCGGAACTAGTAAGTTCGGAATCGTCGAACTTATTATTGACCTCCGCGATGGGCGTTCCTTGGCCCGGAAAATATTCAAGAGATATGTCGGCAAGAAGAGACGTCGGAGCGATATGGAGTGGGAGTCGTCCATATAGAATGAGGTTATGCTCATGAAAGAAAACCCGCATGTAAGCTCAATACTATCTCGCCCGCTCTAGTCGAACCAAGTCTAACGACATCTGAAGCCGAATATTATAGAGGTAATCCATTTCGAACAGTCACCCACGCCGATGCTGATCATGCCTTATTACTGTTACGGCAATATCAGAAGTGTTGAAAATATTACGACATCGAGCTCTGAAATGGAACAACAGCGAGAGATCTATCGGAGCTCCTCAAAGTGAAGGCGCTCAGTCGATGGGAGCCACCTCAGTCGCATTAGTGGGCGAAATCTCGGCGCCTCTTCATAGATCGAGTAGAACTGTGCTTCGCGGAAGCTCATCCCGCAATGAACTGGCACCTGTACGGTCATAAATATAGGATTCCACTCGACTGGAGCACTACTCACGAGGCGTACATTTCCAGGGGATGCAGGGTTCCTCGGCCCTCCCTCTGCTATTATCGGGGAGGCCCTTACACTGGGCCCGAGGACCTGCCTAACAAATCGTCACATAAAGTTCATTTCACTAGAGGCATACGTAAACGAACAAAATATGAGTCTGCGAACGAGGCGGAGCCCTGGGTGTTTCACTAGGTCATCCAGGACGGCCTCTATCTCCGCGTATTCCACAGCATATCGGCACCACAGGTCTCTGCGGAACAATTCAAGTATATCCTTAGAGAATGCGGGTTGCCAATCTGCCATCGCCTGCAGCTCGGCTCAGCCAAGAATTACACTGCTGATATCCTAGGCCTTCAAGGGGCTTAAGTCATGCTGCGGGTAGACGAAAGCAACCTATTTTCCAGTTCGAAGACTTCAAAGACAAAGTTCGATCTTGTACCTGCTGCCTTACCGACTTTGCCGTCTCCCTCCAAACAGGCGATAACTCCCAGGGCTGGAAACTGGAGCTCTCAACGTACCACTTTCTAGGGAGCTGCAGGACTCCAAAGGACGAAGAGTGGAAGACCTTTGTTGGTATGGCTTTCTGGTGCGAGCGTTCTCGAATTCGACATCTTCGCGACGCCAATCCTAGGCTAAACTTGGATGAGAGCTGTGGCGTGCCGGCGGATGATGACGGCGAGGCGAGATGGGTCTGCCCCCAAAACAACCAGTATTCGAATTTCGCGGTGCCACGTGAAGGACTTAGAGTGGATTCTGGGCCAGGTAGTTGGAACTGGGAAGTCTACTGGTAGAATGCTAAGGAATGGTTGAAAGAGAAGATGAGAGGGAGAGTGTTATGTTGGCGGGGTTGATCGATAGGTTGTCCCAACTGTCGAGGCGTAGGGCCCTACAGGCCTCTGGTAGATACGACAACACGAAGGACCGACTGGTAGATTGGACAACCCTTTCCCTTTCCTATTCATCTTCGATCATGTCGGTGATGGCGCTCGAAGAAGCTGGCCTCCCAATCCACATTTACCCAAGCACAACACCTTGCCAAGAACACCCACCCCAACCGCATCCGCCCGTCCACAAAAACGCGCTGCCGACGCCATGCGATCCGAGAGCAACCCCGAGAAACCTTCTCGGACGAAATCATCCAAGAGGCCGCGGTTCGAAGATCGGCAGTCTGCCCGTGAGCAGGCGCAACCGCCCACCGGAAGTTCTGTAAGCCCGCCCCGGCGGGGCTTTAGCTGGGTTCCGTCCGTCAATGATAACAGCGATGACGACAAGGATGAAAAAGTCCGTACAGCCGCAGGCGGTAAATTTATCGATAGATTGTTGATTGAATTGATTATATCCAGGCACTCTACATGTACGACCGGGGTAAGCTTATCTTTGATCCTGTTCTGTTGCTTGATTACCTTAAGCCACATAAAATTTGTGGGTGGGAGCGAGGCTGTGCCAGATTCTGAGCAAGAGCCGTATTCAAGGGCTGTTAACTTCCTATGCCGACATGTAGACCGCGGCATCTTGATCTTAGGTATCACTGCCGCAGCCCACGCATCTAGTCGGATGATAGCGGTGCAGAAGGCTAAAATGCACCTAGCATTTCAGTGGCTCCTCCTCTCCTTCTTGTCCTTAGGCTAGGAAGAGGTCTATCTAGGATGGAAGTCTCTCGCTGCCGTCGAAGGCCTCAACATCGTCCAATTTGTTCTCGACAGTGAGTACGATGACTTCTGGAACCCTGGAAGAATATGTGGAAACGGCCGAAGAACTTCGAGAGAGGGGCGCATGCATGGTCGGAGATACGAACTGGACGGTTCCGTACATGGACCGGATGTGCAGCCGGCCAACCCGAGGTCGAACAGGAGCGGAAACACTTCAACGAAGCCGTGCTGGATCCCTTCGCTTGATGACACGAGACGAAAACTCAGGAGTTTCCTGACACAAGCCCTAACCTATCTTCTCTACTACCACTGGGGCCCCAGCATCTCAGACTCTGCATGGACTCCCTCCGGAAAATCGATGGCTCGTGATGGCTCGTGATGTCTCGTGGTCCTTGATGACTTTCTAAGGTCCCCAATTCCAGTTACATGGGCGGGTTGGAGTGGGAGGTGCGCGGCCGACCATGCCCCACAACCGGGATCCTATGCCATGCCCGCCTCGGGATTCTCGGGATAACCTTGGCAAACCTGTCACATGGATGGTGCCACAAGCGAGAAAGCAGAGAGGTGGGGTCTATCTTCGAATAGTAGGGGCCGGTCTTCTCGTGCAAGATGTGCACATCTGAAGGGGAGCAATGGACACCGCGTTTGTTGGTCGAAACCAAAAGTTAGAGATGTTTGAGGGAATATTTGGAGATAGAAAGGCTTGGGTTCCTAACGGGACGGTGTACTATATACTCTGGGAACCTGATCGCCGGCATTCTGCGTTTGTAGCACCACGAGGCTGCTATATAGATCTAGAAGAATGAGGATAAGTTGGCCGGTTTACAATAGATGGATATTCTACCCTTTTTATCGACTTGCGTAAGGTTGCAATTTTGTAAACAACTCGGCTTTTCCCCTTTTCCTGCTTGGGAACTTAACTCCTCTCAGGAGCTCTCTCCCAAACCGTCGGTACCATTGCGATGTGGACAAAAGGAAATGTGACCGCTCTCGTTTCCATACTTGACAACAACACATGAGTTGGCAATTCCCAGATATAGTAGCTTGAAGCAGGCCGTGTTTATTGCAGACTACCGTAGCTATATTTTAATGCAAGCTTCTTCAATTCTGGGCTTGCTGAAGGATGTTGACTTGCGAGAAAGAAGCCATGATGTACAGCGATGGCACAGTATTGTTCGGGGCTTAGTTCATTCTTAACTTCTCTTCCTGCTGTGCTGTATGGAGCTTGATGCATTGGCTTTGTGAGGAGACTACAGGGCTCCAGTGCTTGGACAGGCTGGCATATTAGCAGAAGGCAGTCCGTCGTCATCACCACCATCCTCAGTAATGATAAGAGGTAGTATCGGACTGTCCATAGTCGCAAGCTATTGCTTGCGTCTGACAGCTAAGCAGCGTGCCAAAAGCTGTAACAGTACCCCATCACGGACGGGGAATAATATTATTGCCCTCGTTTCGCGTCTTATTACAGTTTAGCTCCTCAGCCCATCCCATCATATTGTCCCCTTGCCTGTTGTTTGCTACCCCATTCAGATTCTCCATCATCCCTTCTTTGACGTGTTCGTTTCCCATGTCAAGCAAACCGGTTCAAACAAAGAATCAAGCTTGATTCGACTACTTGTCACGTTTCTTTTGTCTCTCATTGACTGTGTCTTTGCCCCTCGCTCCCGTCTTATTATTGCTTCCCCAACACCCTCGACCTCCTAAGAATTCAGGAATTCGACACTGACTGCGCCCCGTCCATCGTTACTCGCCAGCTCAATCTAACAATGTAACAAACCACAATTTAACAACAACCAGCCACATATCCCAGTGGCAATGGCTACAACTAGTACTTAAGGACAGCATATCTCGCCAATATTGTTGGCCTTTGATCGTCAGGCCCCCAGTCAGAACAAACGACCGACACCGTTCGGCCTTGCGCCTTGGCGGCCTCGCAATGGAAAACTTGGCCAGACTGTTGCGATCTGTTGCTCGCACCTTTTACACTACTGACCAAGTGATCATAGTTGGCCTCCTCCTCCACTATTCTCAGTGGGTTGATCATAAAATATATGTTGATGTAGTACTGTGCTGACCACCACTAGCTTATCCGTAGGCCGGCTGCAGTTCCACCTCAAATTAAGCTCACGAGAAGTCAGGGCTCTATGTTCCCAACTCCTTGAAGATCTGTGGGTGGGGTAAGAATCGAGAGAGTGTAAGCCTGGCATGATAATCACCAAGACTAACGTTTCTTCAGCTGTTGCCTCCACCAAGGAGAGCAAACCTACTTCCTCAGGCCCAAATCAGCTTTTGAGTCCATACGTTTCAAGGCCATGAATATCCAACGACAAATAGAGGCGGCAGCTGACAAGATATATCTTTGTCGCCGATGTGGCGCCGCATGGACACAGCTTGAAGTAATTGATTATATGGGTGAAAACGGCTTCATGTGTCATACATGCCACGCGGAGCTGGAATACTTTCCTGAAAAGGCCTTGGGTACTGAGAAGTTTTGTCGGCAAACTGACTTTATGTGGCCGATGCTTTCGTGCATAGACCCGGAAATCTTCGAAAGTCTTGGTCTGCTCTACGGGCCAAGTAGCGAGCGACCAGAACCCATAGAAGTGGAATCAATGTGCCCTCTATCTAGGCCATCTACAGCCAGCTAGCTAGCAGTAACAGACTGCTCTTAGTGCTTTGCAGCATAACACGCATCATTCTTTCCTTCCAGTCACCTTCAGCACACCGCCGCGGGCTGGGCGCCCTAGGGTCGACACTCTAGGATATTTAATCGACTCGATTCATGAGTCGTGCGATGCCCAGTTTCTATTCCTTACACCCCTTTCAGCAGCGTGAACAGCACTACCTTCCTCTTTAACCTAATCAAAGGTATTCATTTAAAAGACAGATGTACTACAGCTGTCCCCCTCCTACAGTCCATCTCCGCTATAATTAAGCCTCAAATTGCACTCCTATGTGTGTTCTGCATAGCGCCCACACTACTTTTCCTGCATAGGAAGCCCGGTATCCATCTCCACCTTGACTCAGGCCTCAGGAAAAAATTCTCCGTACATGGCTTAGATGCTAATTAATTGATATTGATTATGGAACCCTTTGAGCAATGACATCTGGGGATCTCTTTAGTAGCCAACGGCTTCCAGATATTTCGATCTCTCCAAACCGATCGAGGGCACCTTCCCTCGGGAAAACACTTCTTACATCTAATATTGCACTCAGAGCGGCGCTCTTCTTCGGACCGCGCGTACGGCTCGGCCCCAATCGTCCGAACACTGTTCGCTCATACACTCAGAAGCCGGGAAGCCGTGGCAAAGAGGGCATCTGCTTCTTGTTTCTCTAGTTCGGCAGGTGGTGGAAGGAAATGAAAAGAGAAGAAACCGACAAGCCGCGGCGAAGGTGTCTGCTTCTTGTTTCTTTGGTTCGGTAGGCAGCGGAACGAAATGAAAGAGAGAAGAAACTGGGAAACCGCAACGAAGAAGGCGGTTCCCGTCGGCTTGCTGGGGCCAGCGGCGGAATGAAAGAGAAGAAACTGGGAAACCGAAGTGAAGGTATCTTCCTCCTCTTTTGCTTTAGTGGGTGGTGGAATGAAAAAGAGAAGAAGTTAGGAAACCATGGCGAAGAGGGTGTCTGCTTCGTGTTTTTTTTTTCATTCGGCAGGCCGCCGAAAGAAATGAAAAGGAGAAGAAACCGGGAAGCTGCGATACTTACTAGAATAAAATGAAAAAGGGAAGAAACTAGGAAGCTGCGGCGAGGAACGTATCTTATTCCTGCTGGCTTGGCCAAGTTGGCAAAAGAGAAGAAATGAAAAGAGAAGAAGACGGCAAGCTTAATATTATTGACTGCCTTTACCGGCTGGTTTCTTGCTCGCATCAAGGTAGCATTTATTCTGTAGCCATCGGATGCGAGACAACATTTTCTACTACTCCGAATTGATATCATAAAACACAGCCGCAAACTCTTTTGTCCTAATACCCGGAGCTTCGCAGACGGCTATGAAAATAGGCATGTAGCAGTCCTTGGGCAAGTCTGTGTGCCTATGCATGATCCGCCTTCCTTCCCGGTGCTGCTCCACCTCTATAGCACAAGCAGTCATTGTCCATGCCCATCTCCCCGTGTTCACAACGAAATATGGCATAGTTAATGCTTCCTCGTAGATAGACACGGGGGACATTTTCGGCCCTACATAGAGGAACTGAGGTGCGGTGTAAATATTAGCCTCGCCGCGCGGCTCTAGAGCCATCGATGTAAGCGGATACACGGCTCGATGGCCGATCAAGTCAGACATTGGCCTGTTATAGGACACAATGGATATCCTGTTTTGGTTTGGCGTAGGGTCCACCACAAACGGGCACTCGTGACTCACCTGTTCCCAAGCCCCTCGGGTTGGCAATATCGTCGACGCGCAGAGCTTCTTCCTCTTCCCCATGTTAGGAGTGAGGAGCTCCGAGTCGTGCCAGGTCACAGTACCGTCCTCGTCAATCGCAAAGTTGAGGCTCTCACACTTCGCCCTTCTAGCTGTCCGTTCCTTGTAGGACTCGATCGGCGCTACACACAACCAGATTGCGATATTCTCGCGACCCATTCCCCTCTTCCAGTAGGTGAATGGGTACTTGATTCTGTTCCTCAATGTATTGACACCAGCACCTGCGAGGATAACTGTGTGCCCCTTAGATGCCATGCGCTCGATCCAGGCTGCGTGCTCCGGGATGTCTCTTAAGATATCCAGGTGCCGGTCGAGCACCGTCTTACTAGCCCATTTGCGCAATCCAGTCACAGCAAGAAATAATGATGCATCTGAAGCAGAGAGTGCATCTAGAAGTGACTCCATGACTCCGTACGAGTTCCCGCAGAGGTCGAGAAAACTAGACAACATGGGATCCTATGCAGCTAACATAGCTAGTATATAATATATCATCTGGCCTATTATTACCGTTCCTAATAGCGCAAATCTGGAGCCACCGAAGTGTGTGTAGAGCTGTGCAATCCATTACCACCCCTGATAGAACACCCCGGCAGCCTAGGCATGACGCGGCGCGAAAGAGACGCAGCGCCAAGCAACTGCCCGCGCCAAACCCTTTGATGGAAAGCATAGCCCAATCTCGAAGATCTCAGCGTGTGCCCTAGCGGTCGTGGCGTGTTCCGGTTCTCTCTGAGCGTCTTCCCAGATGTCCTAAAGCCACGGTCGGTCGGTGAGGAGAGTAAATATACTGTCACTCAAGACGCAGGCCGAGACCTCGTAAGGACGACTACGACCCTAGCAGGGATATTCCTACCGAAGCCAATTTTCCAAAGGATCGAAATAAAGTCCACTCAGGTACCTCGGTACTTTTATATCACTTCCATTTCGTGCAACATTACGCTCGCAGCATCTATATTACCACGAAAGGCTGTAAGTACGGCGGGAGGTACTGAAAACTAGCGACCGAGTTCAATCAATTTAATCAATTTGATCAACAATCTATTGATAAATTTACCGCCTGTGGTGGCTGTATGGACTTTTTATTCTTGTTGTTATCGCTGACGAAACCGACTCCCAACCCACCTAAGCCCTGCCACGGCGGGCTTACGGTGAATGTGAGTACCTGCCGGAATGAGGCGTTTATGAAGCATCGTAGACCCGACGATGATACGATCTTTTCATATGCCACCCCACATGTAACGACGGCTGAACCATTGCCTCGGATTGCCAATCTAACAATTACAGAATTCCCCACTTCGGTTCGAGTGGATGCCACAATCTAACAATCTAATAGAAGCATGATGGAACAGATATATATATTCCTTTCTGCTCGTGTATATTGGAGATGGCCATGTCTTGCAATCTTCTACTACGACCAACTCAGCACACCATGCAAACCTTAACTCCCACGCCACGGCCAATTGGCATCTTCGAACGATTCATCACTCAGCACATGGAGACTATTACCGTGGATGAGAAAGCCTTCTCGCTGTCTACTGATAGCTTCGAGGTCAAGCTGGCTAATGGGTCGCCCCTTTTCAAAGTACGCGGTAAAGCGCCCTCGCTACACGGCAGAAAAGAGGTCTCCGATATGGCCAGTAACCATCTTTTCACGATCTCCCATAAGCTCTTTTCTCTGCACGCGACAGCCATTGCTGAGAGTTTATCCGGGCAGCTGATTATGAAAGTGAAGAGCAGTCCTTTGGCCTGTAAGACTAACTAGAACTACTTCCCGATGTTTAGCTAATACCATTCTAAGGAACATCCGCTGAACATAAGAATGACAGCTACCGGAGTGAGAGTACCAAGAGTAGTTGTTCGGGGTGCATTGGCTCGTGCCAGGAAGGTGCGGTTCGAATGGTCTAGGGTCTAGCCCTATGATGAACGGGACGCGAAGTTTCTGCGGCTAAGGTTAGCCTTCTTGGCTAGAGTCGCTTCGTATATTCCCATAACCCAATCATCCCCCCATTGCTCCCGCAAATCTTGCAGCATCTCTGCATCCTGTCTGACAGAGAGTTTGTGTGTAGACTCGCACCTGGACAGACTGCTGGACGATAGATTCGACGGCCAGCCATGCGTTGGAAAAATACGACGGAATACAACCAAGCTTGGGATATTCGCTACTCTAATAATATAAAGGAAGAAGGCACCAAAAGCTAGAACCCCGCTGAGGAGAGGATAAGAAGACCTCGGATAGGAGACTCTCTGCACGGATCTACTGTTGCTTTACGAACACTTCACACACTGACCTAGAGAGAGATAGACCTCGTCAGGACAGGGTTACTCTTCCCCTGCTTCCTTGGGCTACTCGGCTACAATAATCGACAGAACAGACCTCTTCAAGATTACGCAGAAGATGCCCAAGGGGCTCATCTCCATATCCTCTTCAATGCTAGCCTTCCACCAGAAACCCTCATTAATATTACAAAAAAAATAGATCGCATGTTCATTACTAGCGATCTGCCGCTGTTGGGGCATGGCAATTTCATCAACTACAAGATGTGCGAGATACAATTCTCTATTTTGAGCCCAGAGAAGGAGAGGTCGGGAAATCTCTTGGAAGAAAGCAAATCTTCACCTATTTGCCCGCCACAGCCGAAGAAAACTGGCCTAACCAAATGGCACACGCTCTCATTGCTACTAGCCCAGAAGTCGTCAAGGCCACGTCGCCCAACTATGCCCAGTCCATCCCCAGTGCGTGGGCTTGGACTTGGCCCTGGGTGGCTGGTTGCGATACTCATCTTTAAGACTACTTTGTATACGCTATACTGCCTTGGGGAGATGATCAAGACGAAGCAGACAAAGTAGGTCGCTGGCAAAATAATATTGGATAGTGGATGAGTCTGTCCTTGGATGACGAAACGGATAGTCAATATGACTTTGGAAGCTCGCCACCTCTCACACCCCCGCAGCCGGCGAATACAGAGCGCCAAGAAGCCCCTTTCCAGGCGATAATGCGGGGCTTGGAAGCTTTCCGGCGGAAAGCCCCGTCGACGGAATCGGAGCCGCTTATCGACTTCAATCAAGATATCATTCCACTGAACTGATATTTGACAGTTTCTTTTCATTAGAGGGCTTATTTTATTATTTGGCCTTTTTTTAATTTGCGAAACTGATGGCTAGTTATGAAACAAGGGCAGATTTCGAGCTGTATATAGGTAGGTCTCTAGGACCGTTGTCCTAGTTCACAGTGGAATCCGCCGTTCGAACACATCCGGAAAAGAGAAACGAAAGGCCTAATATGCTAGAAGCGACAGACTCCAGTAGTAAAAGCGACGTGTGGGACCTGTTGTTCAAAGGTCGACAATGGTTGGAAGATTTGTGTCATAAGTATCTAGAGAAGCTGCCATCGGTTCTATTAGCGGTTTTATTTCTGAAGGAGAGGAAGCCAGCCGTGGAGACCTATCTATCTTCACCGAGACTCATATCCTGTAGATCCACCGTCGCATCCTCGTTTGCCAGTAACACCGCCTTCGCCTCCACCACATCTCAATATCCTCGTCCTCATCCTTCACCTCCATTAACCACACCTAGCTGAAGGTATGCACTGGCACCCCGATGAGAACAAACAACCAAGTTTATCCCAGCCGCTAGACGTAGTGCGAGCGTCACATCTCCGGTTTCCAATAGCTCACGATAAGCTGCAGCATATCGGCAGTTTTATAGACAAAGTGAATGGCAAAGTAGATTTACAGTTTGCAACGGAGACAAATCATTCGGGCGGTTGATATTCTGAACTCCGACGAGCAAGAATTTTCGTGCCCCTTCCAACACGCCTGCGGCCATGGAACAAATCGTTCTAACAAATCGTTCTAACAAATCGTTCTAACAAATCGTTCTAACAAATCGTTCTAACAAATCGTTCTAACAAATCGTTCTAACAAATCGTTCTAACAAATCGTTCCAACAAATCGTTCCAACTCGGTATAGCTTTCCGAAAAGCTGCCGTCCTAACACATCCTGACAAGAATGCACACACTCCGAAATGGGAAATGCATCAAGTTGTGGAAGCTCATCAGCGCCTTTCAAAACACTACGCCACCGAATATACAAGGTACTATCGGAGGCGTGGTCTGTGGTGCCAGCATTGCAAAGCGCCGATTCTTGAACCCGATCCTCAAGCGCATGCAGACATCTGGCATCATTGCTCTATATTAGGCTGTGATATGACAGCAGATCACCTCCTGAATCACCTTATAGAGAACCACGAGCTACTAGCATGCGACGATTGGATTTCTATAAGACTGAGTCTCCACAACACTTCTTTCAGCATGGGTGACACCGTTGCCCTCCATGTCAGAGATATCTAAGTCTCCTAGCGCTTGCATCACATTTAGGCGATTGCCATTTACTCTGACTTTCCTCTTAGCTGCTGATCCTTCTGCACTCGACTCTTATCTCGATCATCAGCTCTGGCCGAAATGTCCTGTGCCTGACTGGTAGCAGGCTAGCTCGAAATGCATCTGTCTCAGCACAGTATAACATTCTGCAAGGACTGTCCCGCACTAGAGTCAATGATAGCGGAGAGTGAGCATATATCAGCCTCACATCTAACTGGTAGATGCTCAGAATGCTAGGAGATCTATCAAAGGGACAAACTATCTATTCACCTTTATCGTTCCCATGGTCGCCAGGAGAAGTGCCGGCGTGTCCATCAGGCCCACCCAGAGGCGCTAAAGGAGAAATGCCCTTACTGTACTGAGGCTTTTGAGAAGCGGGAGCAGCGCCGGAAACATGTCCATCTGAAGCACACAGGAGAAAGAAAGGTGCCGAAGGAGAAATGCTCTTCCTGCGACAGAATTATAAATATTTACCATATGGGCTGTCATATGAAGGCTCTACATTCCTAGCACATTTAAGGTACGCTAGGCCTTGTCTCTTTTGACGATCCTGCACAAGCACCCTTCAGAAAGGTAAGCGGCTCAATTCTTTTTTTTTCCCTCACGAGTGGGCGTATTTTGTTACGATCCTAACACTGGGGTCCGGTTGATCAATGGAATACAGTAGTTGGTGTCGTGGGTGCCTGTTATGAAGTAAGTGAGGCAGTCAAACAGTATTCACAAGATGTAGGTAAGAAGTGTGTATTCAAGTGTAGGGGTGTAGTTGTACTTGAATTGACTACTGGAGAGTCTTGGAAGATAACTAATATCCGTTCCCTTCCCAAGCTCTTCCTGGGACCGATCCTACAATATCGTCGGTCCTTCTGTGGACCGACCGTGCTTTGTTTTCGGTCCCAAGTTCCCTGTTCCTACTGGACCGTGACTTCCGTAGTTTACCCTTTTCTGCTGTGTCCACCGCCTTGGGTCTCTTAAGCGGCCGGCTCGTGACATATTTAACTGACTGCAGGGAGCCAAGCGATTAGAGGAGAGCATCCCACTTTTCAAGCCTGCTGCTAGAAATTGGCGGAGTCGCCCGTATAAAATAAACCATTGATATCTACTTCCCTAAAAAAACTCGGATTTTTACATTGTGCCTCCGAAGGAGGCTTAGGTGTACTCGATGCTCATCGCTTCTGGTGCCTGGTCTAATCGCCGGTATCAATGGCTGATCTTTTTGTTCCTTAGTCTATGTGAGTCATGTGATCAGACTCAATTTGAGGAAAACTATATATGAATAAGTCTACATATTACAGAAGCTGCAGACCGGAGAACCTTCTATGATTTCAGATGAATAGTGCTATAGATATCAATGTTAGCATTATCAATCGTGACAAGGTACTCGGCACCGGGCTTGTCGAGACTCGTCCCCGTATAGCTGAAGCCTGTTCCTTCCCAGTTCGCATATATGCCATTCTCGTCCGTCACAATGGTCGCACCACCAGTAGCCACAGCCTCCAAGCTATAGACCAACCCATTAGCAAACGTTCCATTCATGGTGATGGAGTATGGACCTCCCAGGTAACGATTCCAAGTGGCCTTTGGGCCATTGTCCCAGAAGATCAGGACAAAGGAAGCATGGCCATCATGTGTGGACATCGATTTTTACTGGTCAGATGGCGATCATTCCTTTAACTATGAAGCTCCCACGTTCCGAGGCGTACCATCATAACAGGAGTCAAACGTGGTCTTTACGCTTACATAAGAACGACCCGCTTTATTCTCCAAAAGCGTCCAACAGATTTTCGGTGAAACATCTTTCTAGCTAATTACCCGCTGTATGCACCTTGAACAAATTGCGAACCGGTGAATATTAAAAAGCGCAGTGGGCTACAATATTTCAGCAATGGATAAGCCACGTCGTATTATACAGTAATCAAAGCCCGCGTTGCATACTGATATTGAAGGTTTATGTACCTGAGGAGAGGGTGAAGAATCTTGGCCAAACCTTCTGTGCGAATGTCCTCCATCGGGACCTTAATCTTGGGCAAGGTCACTTCTCGAGACTCCCGCAATGAGAAACCAATATTGAGTATGCTACATAGAACTCCATAATTATAAGAGACGGTTGCCTAGCCGTGAGATTGCGTCTTAATTTGTGGTCTGGGGACCAATTTCGGGACGTTTCCATAGAGCAGTTTGTTGGATTTGGCAGTAACAGGATGATTTCGGTTGGCCATGGCCTGGCCAATGCAACACAGAGATCAGCATCCCGGAAACGATACCAGAGTGAACCTTTCGCCACCGTCCTGCGCGATTTCGTCCTCCGCCTGATGGCCAAGACTATCCTATTGATCCTCATTCCTTATTCTCAATCGGGTGTGGCAAAACGGAATTTTGACCAGAAGACGCTGTATCGCATCAAGTAGAAAAAATTAGGAACACCCTTTTCGCCTTCCACCGTACTCCAGGGGAGACCTAAAAGGGAGTGGTCATCGGGCCCAAGGAATAGTAAGATACTCTCCCATTCGGAGGCTCTCCAGAATAGAGAGCCCTGCTGAGGGGGCAAAGCCAGACATTCGTAAAGGACCCAGTTTAGGGGCCTCCCAGATGCGCTACATGAGCTTAATTACTTCTGTGTATATAAGGACACGACCCCAGCCAAGCCATACCCAGATCTTGTATTTCCCCAACTATTTGTTATCAAACATCAAACCTGAGGCTAGTTAGATCAGGAATTTCTCGACCTCCGCCTTTCATCTTTGGAAATGTGCGTCACATCACTTTTTGCACTCGTCAGTGTTGCCGCTGTCGCTTTCGCATCCCCTTCACCTGTCACACCAGTGAACGGCCCCGTCCAGGGCAACTTCGTCCGTATTGATCGCTTGCCAAATGCTACGACCAGCACACACTATTATTCGGATATCGAAGTTAAGGATTCAAGCGACGGACCAGAACGATTTTCCGGTGAATATGCACGTACAGCCAGCGTCAAAATCCTAGACATTCCGAGCGGTCTCGGCCACATGGTGGCCAATTCAATTATCCTGGCATTCCCGTTTTTGATGATCATTTTGTATTGGCATTCGATGAACTCCAAATGATTACAGGTATTAAATGC
This sequence comes from Scedosporium minutisporum, assembly GCA_034774675.1. Taxonomy (NCBI): domain Eukaryota; kingdom Fungi; phylum Ascomycota; class Sordariomycetes; order Microascales; family Microascaceae; genus Scedosporium; species Scedosporium minutisporum. The sequence continues at coordinate 18,728 of SJVG01000545.1, forward strand.
TACAAGATCTAAGAAGAGTCTTTTCTTTTAGCTGATGCTGGTGGCGGTATATACTCGATAAGGTTTCCACAGTAGTAGTTTTAAAGGAAAGAATAAATAAATAGGCTCTTGTTTAATATATACCCTTCTACTTCATGAAGAAGAAATCCTTGAACATGCATTTTCTCTCACCACCGGCTCAACTTGAGCTTGGGGTTTGTCGATCTCTCCCTCTTGCCTGACAGTAGATAGTGGACTCTTCTGCTGAATAGCCTCTAGCTTCGACTGAAGAGAGCTAGCATACTCCTGCTTCTTCTTCTGTACGGCGGTAGTTTGGAATCGTAATAGTGGATCTTCGACTGAGCCTCCTCGAGATGGAGGGCTAAGGACTTGTTTGTTTCGAGTACTTCGCTGAGCTTTTAACGCTCTTGCCAGGATGCTGTTTCGAACGCGCTCGCATTGTAGTGATGTGTGCGTAATAAATTATGAACCTCTTGTACTAGGTAGAGAATGTTGTATACCCTTATCTGTGTATCTGAGAGGGACATCGCTGCTGCGTTCAACTGAGCAGCAGGTGTCGAAGGTTCAACGGCTGAACTTTTATATAAAACTTTTGACTGAATAGAACGCCCCTACCTATACAAGGTCCCCCCTTGTTAATAAATGAGAGGACGCTACTGCATCTAGAATAAACATGACCCAAAACTGGACCAAGTGACTAGAACCAGGCCCTCCATATAATACCCCCTGTTTCAAATGTGGGCCAGAGGCGAACTTTTACAGGAGAATGCTTGCGTCCGGTCGAACCTGATTAGTGACATGACCTCCCTTCACCTCACTACCACACTAGAGATTGCTCGCCGTTGTCGCAACCGACCAAAACCTCCCTCAACCAACTATTATTATTACGATGGCATAACTAGGAAAACTAGAAAAACACAGCCCTAGAGCTTGGTAAACTGTTGGGCTTTTTTTTTGGAGACCTAGACCTTGGTCCGCCAAAAACTTGTGCTCCTGGCAAATGTTTGGTTTTTGACAACCGGGCTTGGAGCCACGTGATGCCATCTAGATGGGGGTAACCAGCATGCTGGACGTGAAATGTAAGCCCTGCTGTAGCCAATGGGAGCAGCGTCGAAAATATTCATGATAGAACAAACGAGATAAACATCTACCTCACGGTGAGACTGTCAAGTCTGCTAGTGAACAGCAATCTCCTCCGGCATCAGTGTGAGAGGTGGGCAAGGTCCTGAAGCCGAAATGATATTGGCTTGGAAACTACTGCCTAGGAGATGAAGCTGGCTTAAGAGAGAGTATGTAGATCTATATATATTATACTAGGATCTCTGTCCTTCAATTGGAAGTATGCCTTATATAACCTTTCCCTCAAGGCCTTTGTCATACGCCTCGGCCTGACAAGCCTCTATATGCCACTCGCTGAGTGATAGGTCATATCTAACGATCTAGTCGCTTGCTCATAAGTTACCAGTACGTAGCAGATCAACCACAAGACCACCCTTCTGTCACCCGTCCGTCCCCATTTGGGACCTGTTCTCAGGTCTCTTTCTAGCTGCTATGTGTTCCTAGTTCTGGAGGCCTCAATGTAAGTCTGCATTATGCACTGCGCCAGTCGGCCCTGTCACCTAGGAGTCTGCTAGTAGAATCATGTCATTCGGCCATCACTAATTTATGGAGGGTAGATCCAGGGGGCTAAAGATTAAATTCAGCTATCAGGGACGGAAGCGAGCAGGCAGCTCATTCAGATATAAATAGTCCACCATAGTCTCATGTTCTCGGAAGGTAAGACTCAATTCTATATAGCTATCTCTCTAAATTGTTCCCCTCGCCCATCGCCCTCGAGCTGCCCATATTTACGACTTGATACGGTATTTCACCTTCTGCAGCTTATCCGAAACTATGAAACGCCACCACGCCCATCCCACAGAAGAATCACCACCGCCCTATCCTGCTAATCCCACAGAACCACTGCCCTATTCCACCCATCCTACCCAGTGGGATGAGACATTTGGACAAACCTCGCTGGACCACGCAAACATTGCGTTACAGACGGTCTTTAATCGAGACATTGATATTCAGTCTCCAGATACAAAATGGCTTAATTACATGGCATTTTTAACGAGCCCGCGCCACGCCTCGAATTGGGCGGCATTTTCTCGCCATTGGTCTCAGCCTGTGGCTATGCTTGGTTTCGGTCACTGCGACCAATATCCTCTCGGGGCTAGCGGAAAGTATTTTATTCTTCTGCCTAGAATAACCCCTTTACCGCTGGACGAGTTCTACATCCTAGGGGAGGAGAGTTACGATAGGAGAAAATTGAGGCTGCTGATAAAGCACTGGCTAAAGATACCGCTAAGGCATATGCTTTCTCTCGCTATTCCTTTTTACGATCCCGCCTGCTCACGATCAAGGACGGCGATTACCTATGTTCGAAGATCGTACTTTCATGTTAGACTGGAAGGTCAGGAATACCGAGTTGAGAGGGTTGCCTCTATCGAGGATCTCGCTATGTATTGGTCGTTGAGGAGAATCCAATGTTGGGGACCTGGTTAATAGCGCGTTGTAGTAGCGAGAACGGATTCGAGAGTTGACTGTGCATCATTGAATTAAAAGAGCGGAAGCTCGTTTCCAGTACAATCTCCAATCCTGCCTAATTCTCTATATATACCGTTTTCATGTTCCTCTGAGCCAAGAGGATAGAGCCGTAAGACGGTAGGGGCATTATTACAGCACAGACAGCAACGTATATTTAGGAAGGAACTTGGATCACAATTACTACCAACCATTTAATGTCAACTATCCTGATTGAGACGGAAATAATAAACTTGAGCACGAAGAACCTCCCCGGCCGCCCAAGATTGTACCGGCCTGCACAAGTCACTAGAAGAATCCCGTTCGTAAGCTACTGATTGAGACCGGCCAGCGGTCCCCTCAACCCCAAAGCCCCGAGTTCAACGCGAAAAAGATGCTACTGTCTATTGATAAGGATGGGGATGTTCGCCAGCATATCCTCTTATCGTAAAGACTCTTATCGTGCTGTGTCCATCCCGCCAACCAACTAAGACCTATGGGCCATGAATGGAAGGCAGCATTGAGGGCGATAGTCACTAACGAAGCAGGCCAGACGTAAGCACATCCAAACCGCCCTTCAGATCGACGTTCACCAGTCGTAAGTGGCTTCCAGGCGAATTTGGGTAGAGTGTGCAATGGCCGTTCCGTGCGGACTTGGCGCCAGTCAAATTCAATTTCACGTCCGACTAATCGTAATAAGCCTTAATTTTACGAGTATGCCTTGAGAGAATCGGACCGAAACTTGACAGAAGAGGTATGCTATGTACGCAGGCTCCGCTAGTCGAGCCAATGCGCAAGATAAGAGATGCAGTTGGTGGCGGTGTGATGAGACGAACATACCCTCGGTGTTCCCGGCTGTGAGCGTGAAGTCATGACAAAAGACTACCCAATTTGATCGTTCTACCCTGGGGATTAAACCCTAACGTTCGGTGTTGGAGCATCACATTTTGGACGGTCGTGCTTTAATAGAGTATAGCGTACATATAACAAGCAATATAATATCATTCGAGGAAACGTCGCCAGCCTTTATATGAACTCTATATTAAACTATCTCTTCCTAACCGCCTTGCAGAGAAATCCCTCCTATATGTAATATACTGTAACGACCTAAAGGAGGAAGAGAAGAGAAAGGGACGCGCTTCGACACGCTCTTATTCAGCTCGTGGTTGTGGCAGTGGTGGCGCGCGCATGGCATATTAGCACACCACCTGTCGAGTCGGCGAATCTCGACAACCGCGATTAGCCTCCCCATCGGCTACTTCTTTGACAACCTCGCCACCACAAACGACGCAGATTTCGATATGACCTGGTACTTGATAATACTAATCTCGATTATGGAATTTTGAAGTCTGCTTCGGATTATAAAGACTCTACTGGATCACATAGAAGGCCAAACAACCGAGTCCGAAGAGGTACGAGTCTGAACCCACAGACCTCATTGGGTGCGCAGTGGAAATCATGAGAGATATGGCGTTGTAGGCAGCGAGCCCGTCATCGGCCTTACCCAAGCGGCTTTCACGATATCATCGGGTGGAAATACGTCGAGCAGAATGGCCGGGTTCGGGTCGAACCTCTTCCGTAAGGGCGAGTTTCTTGACCCGCGCGTGCATTTTGCCTCGAAGTTTCAGAATCACACCCTCCCGTACAGGTGATAATGCGAGAGGAGAATTTCGGTATTTGTTCTGTAGTCTGGCCTTCGAGTGTCTGGGGATGTTGGGTCGGAGCATCGCTCTCGCGGTTCGTGGTGGGTACCAAGCCCGCCATGACCAGCTCAATATTCCAGTCTCTCGACAAGTGTTTGTCGGCCCATGCCGCGAGGATCACGGCAATGCCGGGCCTTGATGTGAAGACCACGATGTGTTTCTCGTACCCTACGCCTGGCTGCTGGTTGGCTGCACAGCCCAGGAAGGCTCCTTTCAGGTGACTTCCAGCATCACGGCCGTCTTGGATTCAACTTTAGTGCTTTTGGACTCGAGAAACCCGCGCACCATTGAGTTATACGGGATCTCTTTATTGAGGAGGAGTCAGTTAGGCACGAAGGGATGTATCCCTCGCCGGTCACATACATCTGGTACTGTCAAGATAGTCTGTGGAGGAGAGAAGACGATTTAAATGAATCCAAATCTGTGGACGAGCTCGCAAAAGACTTCCCGATTTCAACTATATCTCGAACCAGCGTTTTTGTACCATGGGTATGGAAGGAGGTGGCGCTCATGAGGATGACGAGGATGACGAGGATGAGGGTCTTTGGGTTTCCGTTACACAGCTATCGACGATAATAGGAGGCCGGGTCGTGCGGGGGGGCCCGAGCCTCCATGGTTGCGCTCGGCGTGCTATGCTCACAGCCAGCCAAGCGAGGCCAGGCCAGACCCCTCCTGTCACAGGCCAACCTTTATAAAGACCCAAAGCAGTCACACAGCAGAAAGGCAATAGTGGGCCGGCTGCAGCCAGCCGCCCGACGGACTACAGGAGAACGATCGCAAGGACCATCGACAATCACCCAGGGTGATCGTTGCGATCGCACCTACGAGCATAGTGATCAGGGAAGGTGATCACGAAAGAACATAACGATCACCTAGGAAGAGTTGGGAAGGGGAAACGTCTATATAAACTATGGAATCCTCCATGTACCTAGTTTGTTCCTCCGGCTGGAGTCGTGTCGTGGGAGATGTACGTCTCATGACGCAGATGGAGATAGGAAGGACAAGACGGTTGAATTCAAGTAACAGCTACAATAGTCTGGAAAGGCCACTACATACCTAATCTCAACTGTTCCGGCTCGTCGTTTGGATATAGATATTCTACATAGATTAGTGAGGAGCTGTAAGAGGAGGACTTAGGAAAGACCTACTGGCATCATACGCATGGTACCTCCGGCCGTTGCGGAAAGGATAGTCCAATATCGAGCTGTAAATTGAATCCGTGGGTTCTGGCTACAAAGTGTGTATGATGAGTAGAGGCCATTGATTGGCCGCAGGATCTGTAAAGGCTCACATCATCGTCACCGAAGGCCGAGTCACAATCATCCTAAGGTCGGTAAGCAATCGAGCGGTAATAGTTTCGCAGCCTCACAGACCGACTGCTCCTCTATGAGCGCCATTGAACTCCGGTCGGTTTCGGGATCGTTTCCCTGGCTTACATGAATTGCGGCGTCCATTATCGAGAAAGTTGACCGACTGCGGCTGCAGCTTGACCAGCCTCGCAAGCTCCAACGACGTCGTCTTCACCTGGATCATATCTCCGACGTCTAGGCCCAGAGTCTCCATCATCCAGTGCGGTAGGTACGCCCTGCCTTCTTCGGCCACGAATGCTTGCCAATTTAGTATTCAAGAGACTATTTTGTGCGGAAAATGCTCCCTATTGAGCCTGCAACCGCTCCCATGGCATGCTGGCAGGGCGGTCATTGGCAGGCAAGGTCTTGGATTAACGTCCATCCAAGTAGACAACCCATAAGCCCTCCGACATTAGTATAGATCCAGGAGACCTTCAAGCTCCTCGAGTTCCGTTGCCTCAGGTGCCAGATCCCAATCCAACATTCCCGCAATCTCGACCCAATTGTCATCATCGCCCCTCTTGAGCGCGCCAGCGAAATGACTAGGCTTCATCGTTGGACTGCTTACTGTGGCCATCGACGTCGAGCTACTAGAGCTCGACCGGCAGTCGTGAAAGAGCGAATCAAACTCGGATGTTTCAGCATAGATACCGAATAAGGGATGGTTGCGGTCGTCGCGGATCATACTGGCTTCTCCCATCATCTTGCGCTCTTGGAGCGTGTCTGCTGTCTGAGTAAACTCCAGTTCATCCTGCTCTAATAGAGCAGAGATTCCGCGTGGACCGTGCTCGATGATGAGGCTTGCGTGAGAGGAACTCGGGGGAGTTGGGAGGCGGTCTTTGCTCATGCTGTATAGCTCAGGGAAGAGCAGGTCGACTTCAGGGGAAGCGCTCGTGGCTCTCCAGGCGATAGAGTCAGGAAGGATTTCGGAGTCGTCGATGATTACATCGTCGCCCGAATCGTCAGCGGGGTCGAGAGCTAGCTCGTCGACTAGGATAGACTGAGACGTCGCCCATGGTTTCGCAAGGATGCATATCATGGGCCAAGTCGGAAAGGCTTGGCGGGGAGAGGTGGTGCTGGTGCCTGCGGAGGCAATGGGGGTCGAAGTCGGCGAGGTCGACGCGGGCGAGGTCCGACTCGCGGCGGTAGCCATAGTAGATCGGGCAGTAGGCATCTAGACTTGCGCCTGGTACAGTGTTATGGAATATGCGTATCCTTTCGCCTACGGATGCTGGAGGGTGGGTGTATACCTTGTGGAAAGGCACTACCTAGAGATAGGCACGGTCGATAGAAGGAGTCGCACCGCAAAACCTGAAGGGAAGAAACGTTGGTATATTGCTACTCAGCCCCCTCATCGGCAAACGCCGCAACGGGTAAAGTACTACCGTCGCACTCATGAGGGCGGCGGAGAGAGTTTCCATTGGTATGATCGTGGGCCGCCGCATGCCGCCTCGGGCTTTGGTAGCAAGCACTGGTATGTATAAAGACGGATCCTCAAAAGATTAGGAAGCACTATATCGGATGGGAGAATCAACAACTTGTTTGTTAAATAGTTTACGGGAAGATGAAGAGCCTGCCGTTATGCCGACTCCCCTGACAACGACCCTGGAGATAGTTATGACGGGCTCACCTTAGCTCAGCTTCCGGGCTATTTTCTGACCTCTGACCAAGTGAGCCCCCCCGCCCCCTTCTTTTCC